>WMKJ01000061.1:0-80564 GCA_009733715.1 Herpomyces periplanetae | reverse complement strand
ACTGTCTTTCTCCATGCCGATATTGTACCAAAGTGCCAGTCAAGTAATGTAAAATCTAGCGGACTAAAACTATCCGCAGACCACGGCTGGTTCATATGTGGACTTCCTGCTAAGTAAAGACCCTGGATTCCCATTCCCTGAAGATAATCCAGTGATTGTCGTAATCCTTCAATGTCTCCTCCCGCCCGCAATTGATTCGACATAACATCCACCTCGAATACCGTTCCATTGATGTTATCATTGTTTGGATCTCCGTTAACAAACCGATCTAAGAATATGGTGTAAAATGGAAAACGCCAATTATCAGGTGAAGGGTGGAATTGATGATTTTTCCATATGCCTGAGTAGTCCAGCGGATTTTTAGCCGTTCGATTTTCATTCAGATTATAAGCTTCCCATTCTGCAAAGTAAGGCAGCCCAGCCGCTAAAAATGGTAACCCAAAACCTAATAAGACGATAAAGTTTATGCAAATTTGATGAACTCTTAAAGGTAACATGAGCATTACCATCGCCACGATCCCCCAGCAAATAATGTCGAAAAATTGCTAAATAAAATAAACCTTTCCAGCTCAAATCCAAATGTTACTCCCTAGACAAGCAATAGAAAATCGTATGAGAAAAGCTCGTACAATTAGCCATTAACAAAATTCATAAAGCCCAAAAATTTGAAAATCTATTCACGGGAATGCAGTACATGCAGCTCCCAAAGTTTTCGACAAATAAACCCCGTTTAGAATTCGATCGACTAGAAATCTAAATAAGCCTTCAATGTTCATGCAAAACCATGAAAAAGTAATAAATAATGAGAGAATGTAAGTAACCATTCGTTAAGTATCCGTAAACTCAAATAACAATCCTTTGAAATATCCGTTACAAATGGTACAGGCCAAAGTATTTCTCACCGCGGAGAAAAATATGCAAAAAGTGCAAAAATTATCCACCGATTGACAAATCTAAAAAGCAAAAGAAGAGAGAAACCAACTAAAAAGTAAATTATACATGTTGCGAAAAACCTTATCTAATTATTGCTTTAGATATCCCATTGAAGGAAAAATTCACAATTCAAACCAAAATTCAGCTTTAAACTAGTACATGGTAGACAACTATACCGGCAAAACTATTTAATCGGTCAATTGTCTATCAAAATCTCATATTCACTTAGACGCCTCATCGTCGCTCCACCAAATATTAAGGGGGCATCTACGTTTTAAAATATGTTTCCGTCTACTCAGTGTATCACTATTCCATCTCCACAAAGCATGATGCCCAGCGTTGACTGGCTGTAGCAGAATGTAAAATTTAAAACGTGGTTGGAATATTTTACCAGACATATCAACGATAAACTACCAACATACTCATTAAAATCCGGTGAAATGGTGAAGCAAACGCACAGATTTGCAAGACTACTACACGAAGATATAAAAGTCCGTAGTTAAAGAGAGTTTTTAGTGTAAAGTAGAGTGGATAATAATTCGCAGGGATCGAAGAAATAAAAATGGCCCCTCCAACTTCAAACTCGGCTCATAATAGATAGGAGAGCTATAAGTGCTCTCCATGTAATGTAGGAGTTAGCTAAAGATCAAGTTCCGCAAAATCGTTTATCTGGAGGAAATAAGCCAGAATGGGAATCGATACCCATAATGAGGGAGCGATAAAAGCCGAATTCTAGGTAATTGTAACGCTAGAGTATTTGTATAGGCTTAAAGGGAGTAGAGTGATAGCTCGTAACTTCGATGAACCGATCGTATGCCACGAGAGATACATTCTGTGAAAATAGTAGTACGAATGTTATGAACATCGAAAGTTGTATACATGAAGAATAACGTGAGCACCAGGGTATTTCCAACATGAATGACAGTTTGAAAGTACCTACTTCCTGTGCAGTGGATGGACCATAACCATATGAAAGGTAATAGAGTAGTAGCTCCTGGTTAAGTTAAGGAGTCTAAGGTTACTTAGGTTGCCATGCTGAAAATAGATGTCAGGATCAGGAGAGTATTCCAGGAGGAATAGGATGGAATAAAGGTTATAAAATTAAGTATACAGAACTTATATTATTGAAGGATTCCAGAGATCTTTAAAAGTCGCTTATGAAACGCAACATTACCCATACTCTCCAGTATCGGGGAACAAGAGAAGTGTATGGAAAAATGTTAATTCCCCAAGGTAAATCGAAGGGTCTCACTATTAACACGGATGGGGAAGTGTGTGATGCAAAGAGAAGCGTTCATTGGAATAGAGTTCCATAAAGTATTATGGAATATAAATTGTTTTGACATACGAACCCTTGTAATGGAAAGCTAGGATAAAGAGCAAATAGTTAGTGACTCGATAGGGAGGTATGAAGAACGTAGCATAAAAAGAAAAGTATAGAAGAATGAAACGTAATTAGCAAAGGAATTCAGTAGAAACAAAATGAAACGATTAACCCAGGCTAACCATTCGTTGAAGAAATATGCATATACAGTCAAGTTTGAGAAGACAGCAAACCGTAGTTCGAATACAATTCCGAATTCCTGGAGATCAAACTACTTTCATAGCAATTGACCCTTAAATTACTCCAAGTTATAGATGAGACCAATAAATTTGTCGTTAAGTACAAGACTTAGCAAAAAATCGTCTACACATAACTTGAATCCTTTAAACTGCATTTCCAAGAAATGCCTCAAATCGAACATGACGTCATAACCCAAATGTATAGGTGTGGCGGTGCTAAGAAGTCAAGCCACAGCGAGGGCGCACGCGTCGAGATGTGGAGGGAGGAAGAAACTGGGGAAGAGTGGAGGAAAGGTGAAACGAATTTCAATGGGGATGAATTAATTAAAATAAATGACTTGAATGGTCATAATATAGATAGGTGCAAGTGTTGGAAGGAAATTATCCCAAAAAAATCTCTTCAAAGCACTAGGGGCAGAAGCGACATTTTTCGGGGAGTTGAAGACAAATGAAACATGGTAAAAACTCAAAGTATACAATTGGCAACAATCAACCCGCTCCAATCATTTTTATACACCACGATAAATCCTCCCAAATAGTCTTAAAAATTAACCATGTTCTTTTCGTGTCGACCTTCCATAGAACGGTTTTCTTCGTCCCAAGCAAATTTATCATAGAGCTTACCTAAGCAAGTCGCACACAAAGTGGTAGAGAAAGGGATTTAGAAGACGCGAAGACGAGTTGAAGATAATTTTTACGGGAAAAATGATGGGGATTATTGGACATGGTGGCTTCATACATTTGATTGTCAAGTTTGCATAAAGTTTGGGGGATTTTACAAAGGAGCTATAATTTTGGTAAATGATCGTACGTTTAACGTGTAAAGTGACGTGGCAATCAAGACATACACTGGTAAGGTATACATAGTTTGCTAGAGAAGAAATTTGTATAGTGTACGAGGAATGGTTTTCAACATATACACAATACGATTTTTTAAATTAACAAAAGACTCTAACGAATTTTGTAGGATTTAAAATTGGATTTTGCCATATTTTTTGTGTGGAGGGTAGTTTCGATTGATTGTTTGGTGGGGAAAATTATCAAAAATTAATCGGGGTTAAGGGAAAATGAGTTCTCATGGTTGTGCGTACAGTTTGGTGTTTTATGATAGTCAAAATGATCAGCCAACTGTTACAGAGCTTAAAATTCAACTTGAAAAAGGAACGGATGAAAGTAAAATTGAAACTATGAAGCGAATTCTAATGATGATGCTAAACGGAATATCTATGCCCGAACTATTCATGCATATTATACGATTTGTGATGCCATCCAAAAGTAAACCACTGAAGAAACTACTCTATATTTACTATGAAGCATGTCCAAAGCTGGATATTAGTGGAAAATTGCGACAAGAATGGATCCTGGTTTGTAACGGTATACGATTTGATTTACAACACGCTAATGAATATATTCGCGGTAATACTCTTCGATTTCTATGTAAACTTCGCGAAGCTGAGTTGATCGAACCACTACTTCAACCTACTCGACAATGTTTAACACATCGACACGCATACGTTAGAAAGTATGCTGTATTTGCTATTGCATCAATATACCAGCATTTGCCAAAACTTATTCCGGATGCTCCAGAGCTAATAGTTTCTTTCATTGAAAAAGAATCGGATAACATTTGCCGCCGAAATGCATTTATAGCTCTTATGAATATCAGTCCGGACAATGCAAGACAGTATTTAAGTGATACGTTCGATACAATTGTCAATGCGGATGAATCATTACAACTTGCTGAACTCGAATTTATACGCCAAGATGCGGCTACACTCGACGTTAACAATTCAAGTGCAATGCAAAGTAACATAACCAAAGCCAAGTATCTCCGACTAATATTTGATCTTCTCGAAGCCAAAGCATCAACGGTAGTTTACGAAGCTGCTGTTACCCTGGTAGCGTTAACGTCCAATCCCGTGGCGATTAGAGCTGCAGCAGATAAATTTATCGATATAGCTATTAGAGGATCGGATAATAATGTTAAATTGATCGTCCTCAAAAAGGTTGATGCATTAAGACGTAGAAATGAAGGTGTACTGGACGACAATATGGTTATGGAGATTCTTCGAGTTTTATCCAGTTCAGATATTGATGTCCGAAAGCAAGCTCTTGATATAGTGTTAAGTATGATTACTGGACGCAACGTGGAAGGTGTAGTGATGCTTCTTAAGAAAGAGTTGGCCAAAGTTTCAGATGAGCAGCAGCATCATCAATATATGCAACTTCAAGCTAGACCAGGATCGCCCGTCAGTGGAGTTTCCAAGACTTCAGGCAAGGGAAACTTAAATCAAGAAAATCGGGAAAAAGAATATCGAGCCTTGCTCATACATGCTATACATCAGTGTGCCATTAGATTCTCTCAAGTAACGGCCAACGTTGTGGACGCGCTGATGGATTCGGTAACGGATCCCTCGAATACATCAGCCAGTGATGTCATTAGTTTCGTTAAAGAAGTAGTGGAGAAGTTCCCCGATCTTCGCAGCAAGATAATTTGTCGACTTATCTCATCGTTAGATGAAATTAGAGATGGTCAAGTTTTGCGTGGAGCTCTTTGGGTAATAGGAGAATATTCATTGGAACGTGAAGATATTGATAGTGCGTGGGAAAAGATTAAAATTAGCCTGGGTGAAATACCAATACTTCAAGCAGAACAAAGATTGTTGGATGAAGCTAATCGAAATACATCAGATGGAATCGACGATGAATTGGATAAGAAGGGTGATGAAAGTGGTGTAGGGTTGGATACACCAGGGAAAACTTCTACAGGCGGTGAAAGTGGTAAACGTAATGGAGCAATGAATAACAATACCAGACCATCTCGGGTACTTGAAGATGGAACGTATGCTACAGAAAATGCTTTTACAAGTCAAGCTTTTGAGACAGCCAATCTGGAGGCTATTAAAGCAGCATCAAAACCACCCTTGAGACAATTGATTATGGACGGTGATTTTTATCTAGCAACTGTATTAGCTTCAGCTTTAACAAAGATGGTCATGCGATATGGGGAATCGGTTCGAAGAGCTGAAGAAGAATATGATGAGCAGGACATTACGGGAATTAGAAGGGCAAATTACCTTCGAGCTGAAGCTATGCTAATTATGGTATCGATAATTCGAGTTGGACAGTCACAATTCGTTAGGCATAAAATTGATGAAGATTCCCAAGAGCGAATTATGGTATGCCTTAACGTATTAATTGATTATCATTTTGATGAAAATAGTTTTGAAGGCGACGAGGAAAGGAAGAAGAGAGTTGAAACATTCAGAGAGGTATTCTTAACCGATACTCGTAAAGCGTTTAGCGATTTAGTACGACAAGACGATGAAAAACGTGGAATCAGAGAAGCACAAATGAAAGGACAAGAAATGGATTCAATTGATCGACGAATTGAATGGAGACAATTAGCTACATGCCGGGACGGTGAACTCGATGATAAGGAAATCGATTTAGCTAAGAGTGAAACTACGGAATATCTTGGTTCTAAGTTGAAACGGGTTGTACAATTAACAGGCCATTCGGATCCCGTTTATGTTGAAGCTTATGTTGATGTTCAACAGTTTGATATTATACTTGACGTTTTAGTCGTTAATCAAACTCAAGAAACCATGAGAAATATGCGCGTAGATTTCGCGACATTGGGTGATCTCAGGGTAATTGAGCGAGCCACCCCAGTTGGTGATATTGGAAAATTTCAAGTTGGTAATTCCCTACAGTGTAATGTTGGAGCGTATGACTTTTTGAACCTTCGAGCTGTAGTGCGAGTTGCATCCACCGATACAGGAGTTATCTTTGGAAATGTGGTTTATGAAGGTGCTAGTTCAACGAATACCGAGGTAATAATCTTGAACGATGTTCATATTGATCTACGAGATTATTTGAGGGCTGCTGAAATAAACGTCGATGAGTTTCGTAAAATGTGGACCGAATTTGAGTGGGAAAATAAGATTAACGTTAACTATTTTGGCGACAATAAAAGCAGTCCTGGTGAATCTCCTAGTTTGAAAGAATTTTTGGATAGGTTAATGAGGATCACCAATATGCGATGTATTTGGGGGGGAGGCAGTGGTGTTACCTTGGGTTGCGAAGTGTCGAATGGTGTAGACGCTGAACCAGATGAGAAACCCCAAGAAATTACCAATTCTACTGAGGAACCGTTTACATCTCAATTTCTCAGCGCGAATTTATACGCCCGCAGTATATTTGGTAAGTTGAACGCAATCATATTCTTAAAATATAAGTTTTTTTACTTTATTCTTCACATCGTCAAGCATCGACCTTTCCAACCAACCCACTAACGTCGCCTTTAGGTGAGGATGCCCTAGCTAATGTCAGCATAGAGAAGAGCGGTCCAAATGACCCAATCACGGGTTTTATTCGAATCCGAAGCCGATCTCAAGGACTAGCTCTGAGCTTAGGAGCATTGCGAGGCCTAAGCGAATTTGTGTAATTCCTCCCCTCGGCAATTCCACATTCACTAGCTTCTTATAACTCATCCCCACCCTTATTGATCCGTCCGCAGACATCTTCCATGAGCTTTCCCATGTCACAATAATGCCTAAATATTTCTAAACCACCATCGCTAGAACCCTCATTCCAGTCCACCCTTACCTAAATGACTTAATCTGCGCATCACCCAACACAGGCCAAAAGGCCCACACTCCATCCCCCGCACTGCCGCACATTCCAACTTCTTACCCCCACACCCACTACGCCACAAATTACTCCGTAAAATTAAGCGAATTTATCAGTCACATGACGCTGCGAGATCTACACGCTACCTACGCTAACAGTACGCACCGAGGTAAACAAATTAACGATGTTGGGAAACAAAGACAAAAAAAATTTGCAGAAGCCTGTCAGACCTCCATCGGCACTCACCCCACCACCCATCAAAATTGATGGGATGAATGGAGCTAGAGATCATCAGCAAGCGCGCCACAGCACGCGAGAGCGGAACAAAGCCAGACCTCCGCGTATTGCAAGTTTAACAACGATAAAAAATCATCGCATCACAAGACAACTAGCGAGAGACCATGGCCCCCGCAGCCATCACTCTGGAGTACCGAGGACAGTTGATCATCAGCCAGGTTGAGGACTCTGTGGCTCTTGTGAAGAGCTCAGAGAGAGACGTTTACTATAGAAATGATTCCATGAAGTAACTAAACGCAGGGTCGTCAGCTATGGGCCAAACAAAAACAAAACCTTAGGGTAGTCACAAAAAAACTTACAGTCGCTGAAGAAAAAAAATCGTTTCATACGCGCCGACCTTCAAGTTTATATAGTTGAAAATCCGAATCACGTGATGATTTATGAGTGCGAATGAGGCAAGGATAGCGAGGATTAGGCAGTAAGTAAAATAAAGAAAGTATAGATAGGAAGGGACAGGAATTATTGAAAATTTGAATTTCGGTAGATATGATTGGTTGAAAATGAGAAGGTTGATTCAGTTAGGCTAGCATAGTGTGAGTGAAGGTGCATGCTGAAAGATGTGGAATACCGAATAAGGTCGGGATATATGCACGTTTTAGTGAGACGGGAGATTGCATATTAATTAAGTGAAATGATATATTGGCAAGTAAATAGGGAAAAATTACATAAAAGTGGCAGGAAACCCGTGTCCAAATAAAGTAGGAAGAGCGGGAAAGGAAGGTGCGACTCCGGCCGCTAATTTAGATAAATAGGGGGGGCAGGCAGGCGAGCGGAGGAGAGAAGAATGTGGGACGGACAAGTGAGTTATATCGAAACAGTATGGGTAGTTTTTGACCTTTTTTACAAGCGAGTGGTGCGTGAGTGCGTTCAATTATTTCGCTTAGCATGGTTGAGTTCACTGTGTCACGCGCTCGCGCGTATTCATGATGTACTGCAGCGATAATTGGTATATGTGTGTGAGTGAGTGTGTGTGTGTGTGTGTAAGCGGACGTGTCATAATTAGGTACACGCAAGCTTAATTTCGTTTAAGCAAAAATTACGGGATTGTGAGAAATATAGCTGGTATAGATGTGCTTAACTACATAGTTCAACGAGCCAAAGCGCCAGGCTGCTTTAAAAATGTCAGATACTGACCCATTTTACTTACGCTACTAGTACGTGCGGTCTTGATTAAAGTGCACGTGCAACCATATGCGCACGTACACCCTCCCACTCACACTCACGTTAATGCGTTAACCGATTGTGCAGCTCAGGTCATTCGGGACGGTTCGGTCATGAATTTTTGGAATTCGATATCCGTTTGCTACCTGATGGTAAACGAGCATTGGCACGATATGCGAATAATTCAAACTATCGCAACGATTCATTAATTCGCAAGGAAATGTGTATAACGGATACACTCGTACGCGAAATCCAACGGATTGTACGTGAGAGTGAAATTTTACGCGAAGATGATTCTCGTTGGCCACCGCGAAATCGTGATGGTCGACAGGAGTTGGAAATTCGGTTAGGCGGGGAACATATTTCCTTCGAAACGGCCAAAATCGGCAGTTTAGTCGACGTTACCGAGTCCGCCGACCCCGAAGGGTTACGCGTGTTTTACTACTTAGTACAAGATCTTAAGGCGTTAATTTTCTCGTTAATTTCACTTCATTTCAAGGTACGTACTACGCTGCCCGATCGCTTGGCACCGTATGAATCAGTATTAACGTGTACGATTTACCCGATTAGATTAAACCCATTTAATACGGTACACAATGCGCGATAATGCCTGTGCTAGTACGTTAACACTGAAACAGTTGGATATATGCGCACACCGGGCAAAACCATTTAGTTACGGGGAATATGAGAGCGAGGATAATGTACTACTGAGTAAGGGTGTAGATATATGTTGACTAAGTCTGATGCGTTTATAATAAACAGAAATTTTTTCGATGACAAAGGAAAAGCGTGAAACGGAATGGTCGTGAGTTGGAACAAGGGGAAAGGATGCGCATGCGTGTGCAAGTATCGGTGAGCATGAAGTAAGATTTGAAGAATTCAAGCGGATTTCACATATGTACCAGACGTTGCAAGTTCATGTGGAATACTTGCGCGAGAATATACCGTCAAGATAACTCGATGAGGTTTCAACGTACCGAGCGACATAGGTGACAACTTTGAAAATTATAGTTAAAGTGAACATCCAGAATATGAAGGTAATGATAAAGTGGAAGCTGTTTCGTAAGGACGTTACGACAACGCGAAGCGCGTATAAAGAGAGGAGTAGAGTGGCCAAGAGTAAAGCTGCGTTAATCAGTACAATAGTGGTGCGTGATGTGGATATGGTATCGAGTATTCCCTTTGACTGGCCATCCAAGATCAAACTAAACTCGTCGAGCAAGAGTCTAGCAGCACGGTCAGAGTTTTGGAAGGCAGATTGACCAAAACTTAAAGCTGCTTGAAGAATTCTAGGTGGAGGTGTATTGCCATTTTGAAGGTTCGAAATGAAGTCTTGGGACTGGGCGACGAATCGGGAAAAATCCATTTAGTCTTAATGAGGTACGATGCGATACGATAGGATAATATGTGACTCGGTGCGGACAAACAAGGTAGGCAGATTGAAATGAGTGTGGTGATGATAATGAACGAGGTGGTGATGTATGCACTGGAAAAACAAAAGCAATTAAATAAAGTCAAGCCTGAGGAATGGAGAGAAGGTTGTTAAGTTTGATTATTGACGAGATTAGTAGCTTCACTGACTTTATCGCGTTTAGTGGTGATTTAAACCAATGGAAAAAGCATGGGGGAAGATGCCGTGAATACGTTAATATTAAGCACAAGTAGCGCGGTGTGCGTTAATTATGAACAAAACAATCAAACCATCCGCTAACATGAAATATTTTCAAGCAAGTTAATGAGACTTCACACACACGAGCGAGAGTACTTCAAGAAAGCTAGTCGATAGTATGATCAGTGGAATGCGCAATATAGCATCGCCAACTTACTGAATTTATTCGACCCAGAACCCCCAAAAAATTAGTAATCGATGATTTGGTGGGCCCGATCGCGTCAGGTTGACGGGGAGGGTTTGGCTAAGTATCGACAGAGAGGTTCGATCGTGTGGTCTTCGTGAGCACGCTATTTGCAAGTGTTGATGTGAAGTAATTGGGGCAAAATTAGCTTAGGGCGATAAGGTATGAACAAGAGCGAACCAATGGATTTTGTACGTGCTCTACCTTATCATGTCTTTACACCACAGTGCGGCATTGCTAACTCAATTTCCCGGGGTTTGGATGTGTCGCGATAGTGAAGTAAGATGCATGCAAAATATCTTACAGGATGATTTATCAGAATTGGTGGTTAAGGGGAAAGTATTCATTCAGTGGTAATTAAAAAACACCCGCACATACAACATTGATACGGGTTTGTTGCGCTGTGCTAAAATGGGTAAATGAGTACGACGAGTCAACCATGTCGTGCTTTACTGAACGTGTATAGCTTGGATGAAACGTAGAGTGACGGTAGTGCGATGGATGTGGAATTATGGCAATTTATGGATTAGGATAGGGTGAGTAAGTGAAAAAACCCAATTTGATTAATTAGAATGCTAACATTGTCAAGGGAAAACATTAATGGGTGGAGTTTGATCGAGATTTAATAGAGGTGGTGGATAAATGCGTGTAGCGTGAAACGACTTGCTGCAACACGAGCGTGGATTTCCTAACTTGTAGGGCAAGCTTTTGCGGCAAATAACAAAAGAGTATACAGAGTAGATGGGAAACCAGTGGAGGTGCGAGTACAAAATTATCACATGTATAGCTACCCACATGCGATTTTTCTCAATTAACCCTTGTGAAAACAACGACTAGGATATATACGAGTATACTGGTACGTTTATGAAGTTAAAGGCACCGCATCGCTTCACACCAAGATGTCAAAACCCGTCCATCCAGGTTTCCATTCTTTCATACCTGGTATAACATCATCTAGCTCACCACAATCATGCGAACTTGACGCTTTCCCGTAGCGGCATCAAGTACACCGAATATACGAACTTTAAGCGTATCAAAGAGTCGTATAGTACGTGAAACGGTTGTTCGCTGATTAGCTTCATGATCTCCTTGGTGGATGGATTGCTGCATAGTTCTCCCGGTTACGCTTCCTTTTCCCTGGCCAGCAAAAGTCGCATCAACCTTCAGAGAATAGTTGTCCGCGTCAAATGTCGCTTTAACTGTGTAAGGTGATGCAGTCGACTTAAATTTATCTAACCTTGTCTTACACCCTATTGGCGATGCCACGTTATCGGAATTTTCATTTGCTCTAGCGTTAATACTAATTCTGGATCCCGTTTTGGTGTATCCTATGATATCACCCAACTTTATCACACCCTCAAATCCAATATCCGGCACATACACCACTATCCCGTTCACAAAAACTCGCATAACAATGGCCATCTTAATCATAATCTTACTGGGACGGTTCACATTCACAGTGTCACCATTATCATCATCATCAACGTTGAATCGCTTCAATTCCTGACCGACAAAATAACCTACACTCGCTCTCCCGGCTAATTGAGCATTTCGATGCCTGATGTTCAAATTATCAACAATGGATTCAATAACGTTCCGCTGAAAGGGTTCAATCAATCGATTATGAATGGTATCTTGCGCTTCCGTTAATTGTCTTTTCATGGATAAGGCTCGATCCAATTGTCGATGAACAACCAAGTCAGCATACCGCCGAATAGGACTCGTAAAGTGGGTATACATTTCCATGGCTAAACCATAATGATAAAATTCGTTCACACTTCTTGATCCTGCACAAATATACTCGGCGGATGTCATACAACGAGTGATCATTATACGCACTAAACGATTAAATATTTCTCGTTCATCATTTGCACTAGGCCGATCTAATACTTGAGAATTCGCTTTCCTCTCATCTTGGTCACTAACAGTTGGGTAACACTGATCCAATGATTGCGCCAGCGCACGGCTACTTTCACAATTCAACTCAAGATGATAAACTTGTCGTAATTGTCGTTTAATTTCGTCGAAATTTCCTGCACCTGGTGTACTATGTCTGCGCAACAAAGCAATATCGGGCATTACATCGTAGATATATTGTGCTACTGAATTATTAGCGAGAAGCATAAATTCCTCGACTAGTTCATTCGATGCTAAATGCTGTTTTTCATGAATGGTGGGCTCATCTAAACTGGATTCTGAGCCAAATTCAATTCGGATTTCTGGACTAGCGAGATTCAATGCGCCATTCTGCATACGTTCAGCGCGCAAAATTTGGGATATACTCATTAACACTCGCATAGATTCAGTTAATTCATCGTTGAGTGTACTATCGTCAATTCTCGCTTGGGCTTGCTCGTATGAAAATGCCATGCGGGACTTTATAATTGATTTGGTAAAGTGTACATCAACGATTTTAACTTGACGCGTACTCTCGTTAAAGGCGACTTTCCAGATTACGGAAAAGGCAAAACGGTCGACATTGGGGCGTAATGAACATAAGTTAGTACCTAATAGTGCGGGTAACATGTCGATTCGTTTATCACACAGGTAAACGGTTGTTCCTCGTTTAGCAGCTTCTCGATCCATTTCGGTATCAGGTTTGACAAAATGGGAAACATCTGCAATGTGTACACCAATTTCAATGGTTCCATCGTTTAAACGTCGAGCGTGTAATGCATCATCTATATCTTGACAGCCGACGGGATCAATACTACATACATTCAAGAAACGTAGGTCTTCACGATATTGCAGTGACGTATGGTTTGAATTTGTGTCGGGTACACACCACGCTTCACCTTCGGGGGGCAAACATTGTAAAACGAGCTGGCTAAATGGTTCATATCTCACGTTATGCTCGAGTAATAGAGCTTCGGTTTCAGCTTCTTGGGATTCCAAAGCCCCTAAACTTCGGATAAAGTGCCCTATAGGATAACGGGAATCGCGGGGCCAATCATCCATACGTACGAGTAATCGCTGGCCGACTAACTGATTTGCTCTAACGGTTCGAATGCGAATTTTTGGAATACGTTTATCCATGGGCATTAAATGAATCATTTGGGCACTTCGATTTGTTGTACTTGAGTTGCGCACGGTTTCACCATCGATATGACCGACGTATTGACGCCAGTTTCTCTTGAGAATTCCCACGACACGAGCGGTTGGTCTGGGGTTGTTATCATTTTTTGATGCATTCATATTATCGAGAGACAATGTGGTGGTTTGAGTCAATAAGCCTAGCTCATCATCGCGGACAATTGGTTCGGTTTCTTCGGTATCGGCATCATCTAAACGTTCAATAGTATTATTGTGATCGATGATTTGACTTAAAGGATACTTCCATTGCTCACGAGGTAATAATTCAACGACGATATGATCACCGCAAACAGCTCGATTAATGTTTTCTCGACCAACGATAAGCAAAGGCTTCTCAAGGGTAGAAACGGTAACAGTTCCTTCTAGGTAATTGTAGGGAGAGACGTTGAGGGTTCCTTGATACAATGTGCCCGAGTTAATACCGGTTAACATTTTGGAGAGTGACCAATGTTCCGGGTAAATGTTAACTCGGTTTTCACAGGAGGTATTGACATCGCTAAAACTTTTACAGTTAATTCGATCAAGGAGTATAGCTGAGTTTGGTAATTGGGAAATGTAGTCTTCAAGTTTCAATTTATGAATCAGATCAGGTTTATCGGATAACTCGTTAACACAGGTATCACTGATTAAGAGTACGCTGGGCATAGGTTTATCGAGAAGTTTATAACAGGTCGAAACATGATTAGTGTACCAAGAGGCCGCCCGACGGATACATCGATTAGTGTATTGTTGGACGGATTCACCTGGGATTCGTTCAGTGTAAGTGTCTGAGTGAAACTCGTTGTAAAAGGGAAAGAAATGTTTGTCAGGAGATTGGATGAGAAGGGTTAGTCGATGGTATAAAGCGGAATGCCGAAGTTTAACTTGATCGAGGACGGTTTGAAGGATGACAACATTTTGAAGGGGAGAATCATCGTGAAAGGCGTCGAATGCAAGAAGAAGGGCTTGAGTATCGGGTATGATATAGTGACCATGAGGGAAGTTTAAGGATGGAGGAGGGGGACATGACAGAGTTGGGATGATGGAGATGAAAGTATTGGGAGATTTATGGGATAGAGAAGTGTTAAACGAATGGCAAGTGGGACAAGCTATTAAACCGCATGGTATATCGCGACGTAAGTAAATTTCACGGACGATTTTTTGGACTTTTCCCGAACGGGTGGAGCGCACGTAAACTTTATTGCGCAAGCCTGGAGCGTTAAATACGCTTGGATCGGGTCGTTTTAAGCTTGACATGATGAGTTGATAAGTAAAGGATTTTGAATAAATTAATTTATTCAAGGGGGAAAAAAGGGTAGCGAAAGTTCACCTTAACATGTATAGCATGGTAATATGAAGAAGGTGACTTTGGAAAGTTTCTAATAGGATTGGCTTAACGATGGATGGATAAAGTGATTGCGATGAAAAAGATGGAGTAAAGAACGACACGACACGACACAAAAGATTTGAATGATGATAAGTGAAGGGAGAATGGGAAGTTTTGGGAAGGGAAAGAGGATTATTTATGGACTATTTAGTTGGATAACAGGCAGAGATGAAGATATTTTTTAGCGGAAAAGGCAAATTATGTGGATGAAGAGAGGAGAGTGTGAATAGGGAAAATCCGGTATGATGATAGGTGTTGGAGGGAAGCAAAAAGTATAGATTTTTTTAATACGCACACTCAAGTTAACGATTAGGGAATACTGGATGGAAGCATGGATGATCCAGGGAAAGATTTTACAAAAGATGGATAGACAGGATTATACGCAACAAGGAATGTCAGTAATGGGTAGCGGTGGAAGTCAATCTCCATGGAATAGAGGGAGGGGAGGGGCAGCAGAAAAGGGATCCAAGGTACATTTTAACGCAAGTTTACCGGGAAGATTTCGATATGCAGATAAGTTTCTTGGGTTGCGAATACGACGGAATTTTTATGATTTAATCTATACACCAGAAACTTGTGATGGGTTGAATGATCCAATCAAATTTGAGGGGAAAAAGTGTGTTAATGATGAGAATGAATTTTACCCTTTAGGGAATTATCACGATAGCGAAGAAGAAAGCGAAAACGGTAACGAAGGAGACGAGGAGAGTGAAGAGGGTGGTAAAGAAGAAGATAATAAACTTATCAGCGGTTATTATCCACTGGCACGATTAGAACGAAGATATCAAGGGTGGAGTAGATCGAGTGTTCCAAGACGGCCGACACTTTGTCAAACTTTACCTTCGTTACGCGTGTGGAGCGCTAAACATCGTTGTGATAACACAAATTGTTTGACTAGCGTAACAAAAGTTTCCTTGACAAAAACTACATCACCACGGCCTTGGAGTAGTTGCAGTAAGGAATCCTCAAGTGATCATTCGGGTTGTGGAACTGCGAACAGCCCAAGTATTTGTGCAAGTGAATCATCTTTTGGGGAACTTCACAAAACGGGAGATTTTACTCCGGCAAATATTCTCTTTTCAAATCTTTTCGCGATGTCTACAACGACTCTTTCTTGGTCAAAGGGACAGATTAATTTGTCGGGCAACTCTTCGATTTCTGCTGTAACTGTTGATGCTGAACTCTACGATTATCTTCAAGCTTTGAAGTCCTATATACGATCTCGTCCGATATCTTGGGATGAAGCCATCTTATCTCGTGAACTTTCATCTGATCAAGTTTCCTTGATCAAGTGTATAGATAAAGTTCGTCGAAATCAACGTATCTCTGTTGTTGACACTTCTCCCCAAGTCTACGCTCATCTATTTCTAGGCTCATCTACGCAAACTGGCCTTCTGGGAATCCGTCACGATGATGACACTGGTATCCTACAATACATTTTGGTACTCTTGATAGATGTGATTCACGATGTTCCAAATTTCCTGAGTGTTTTGGCTCAACACCCATCTCCATTCGTTCACCTAACTCCGTTTTTGTTCAATGCAAATCAAACCGTTAATCACGAATCCCAAAACGAAAATCCCCTTGGGCTATTAGCATCTCGTTTAACATGTTTAATACTTTCTGAAGTATTATCATCTCCAAATTTTCCTCACGACAATATTCGGAATACTCTACTCGTTACTTTTCAATATTTTTCTCGTCTACTCCACCGAAATGATCCCGGTTATCAAGATATTTCCATGCAAGCTTACACTAGTTTATTGTCTTGTCCCTTATCGCGAAAAGAATTCTGGAATATCCAATCCACCACTTTAACTCCAATTTTTCATTATCTTGAAACCTTCGTTTCGGCAAATCAACCTGATCGTGATACTCCATTTTGCAAGGATGTAAATACCCAATTACTCTATCATATGCTTCTAGTTATCTGGAGATTCAGTTTCGATGGAGAAATCTACGCCGAACAACTTCAAGATCGTTATAACTTTATTAAACTCTATTCCCAAATTTTACGCATGGCCGACAAAGATAAAATTTTACGGCTTTGTTTAAGTACTTTGGTTAATTTATTACCTGCTTCTCTGGATAATTTGCTATTTATTGCTACCATGGACGGTTTACCCCAAATAATTAACAATCTTTCCACCCGTATTCACGCTAGTGACGCCGATGTCGATGGTGATGTGGCTATTCTCAAGTCTCGCCTGGAAAATTGTGTTAGTCAAAACAGTACTTTTTCCTTTTACGCTCGTGAGTTACGAAGTCATCATCTCCGCTGGAGTCCTCCCCATAAATCCGAATCTTTTTGGCGTGACAATGTTCATCGTATTGTACGTGAGGATTCCGGTCAACTCCTCGAAATTCTCGCCAGTATCATCAATCAATCCGAATCCTCCTCTCCCAATTCATCCGCCATAGCAATAGCTTGTAATGATATAGCTTGGATTGTTAAACTGGCCCCCGATTCTCGTTCAAAATTAGACCTCTTAAACGTTAAATCTGGTCTAATGAATTTATTAGAACATCGTGACGAAGCTGTTCGATGGGAAAGTTTACACGCTACCGGTGAGTGGCTACGATACAGATTAACTTAATTATCGTGAAATCCCTATAAATTCTTCTCTACAAATCTTCATTCTATCAATACATCTGTTGCTTTATTCATTCAATATTTCCCTTTTCATCCAACTAGTTCCAATGACATCTTTATCAGGCCAGTTAATCCATCTATTCCCTCACAATCCATTTTTTGGTCTACTCCTTATGTTACCGTCCCATTAATTTTGTAATGTATGTAATCCTAATTTTTCTGATGTCGGTCTCGTCCAACATTTTTGTCAATTGTGATTAACAAGGCGCACCGTGGAATTTAACCTTTAACTTCATTTAACCGTCTAATCTTCTTTCCTTTCCCCTCCCCTCTCCATTATTCCGTATTAAGTTTCTTTGCGTCATGTACAAATCTCATCCATAATTTTCTCTTTTCACTCATCTCGTTTTTATGTTTCTAAATTTCGTAACCTTACTATCAACCTTCTTTTTATTTTAGTGGTCCCTTTGCACAAATGTTTTACAAAAGCTTCCCTTGTAGGTTGCTTTTATACCGCTTGTTAACGCTACTTCTGATCAATGGACAACCTCCTCCACCACATCAGACAACCCAGTTGGCATCATCCAACTCCACCGTAAATCTTCATGCCCCCGACCATCATGTTCCTTCTACAACCAATCGTAAGTATATACCATCAGGTTTCCTTTTGCTCGTTCGTTTCTCATCTCATCTAACACGCCCGTTTTCATACAGAAAAAGCACTTCGTACCAGCGGTCAACCCAAAAGTCGTCCTCGCAAGCGTATCCGAAATCCTACAGATCCCTACGTCATTAATGATAGTTATGTTAGAGTTATAAGCTCCAAGTCAAACGAATCTTTCTCCCAAGCTTCGTTGCCTACTTCTCTGATGCCGGCAAAAGTTGCCAAATTATACTATCCAAATCTTTCCAAAGTTGTATGGCAGGATAAAGTTTCCGTCGTAAAAGTTCCGTCTGATCTTAAATATGTCCTTCCACAAAATCTTATTGAAGATACGTTGCAACACCCTTCCCAACCTTCGCCCCAATTAAACTATTGGATAACAACCGCAGTACGTCGGGGAAATTCTCACAAAGTCTTCGGCCCTAAGCATATGGAAATAATCGCTCAAAACCTGGCCCTTAATCATTACCTTAAAGTTGACGAGAATTCAGATAACGCTCATAAACGCTTTTCAATTAATCAATTGCGTGAGCATATGTTACGCTTTTCAAATTCCGCTGCATCCTCTGGACTTGCCGTGGCCAGCAACAGATTAGTCTTTAGAACTCCAGAAGACATCGACAGAGTTTACGACTATATGACCGGTCGTCAACTCATGTCTCATCATAGACCCTTCAAAGTTCCTGCTGCGTCACATTCTAATCCACATAGGAATCCTCCAACGTTACCTCTTGAAAGTCCTTCAAAGCCTGACAGTACGGAGAATCAAGCTTCTCATGCTTCAAACTCAGGTATTTCCCATATCGGAAAATTACCCGGTATGCCCAATGTACCGTCCGGGAATTCCGAGTTTTTCCTAGTTCCCTCTGCATCCTCTTCAGGTACCGCTCGTGACGTTCATCAGCCTTCCCATCATTCTGAAGCCTGGAGTAGCTCTTCATCCGTTTGGAATGAAATCCCGAGTACTAGTAATGATAAACTATCACAATCGACTTCGGCGGCTTGCCAAATATCTGACTTGGAAAATTTGGCCGCAGTAGCTTCCCATGGGTGTTTAAGACAACCCGGTTCATACAAAAGTGTCACGTCGCACAAATATCTCACCGGTCGAAATCCTCGATTCAACATAATCCCAAAGCTATCGGGCAGACGAACCACGGACGGTGTTTTTGATCCTCACCCTAGCTCATTTGATGTCTTCTTCCAACCCTCTGTACCCAGATCTCGCCATGGTTCATCTACCGAAAGTGCAGAGTCCGGTCCTGATCAGGAAGATCCCGAATTCCCTCAATCGCCTCAACAAATCGGTCGAAGCTTGGACCATATACAACCGTATATCCCCGAAAAGCCTGCTCCCCCTACCCCCGGAAAGAAGCCATGCCCTGACGTTACATTAGTTGTTCCTCCCCGTCCGCCCGAAATTAGCTCCAAACCCCTCCCCTTACCTGAGAAGGTCAAAACCTTTAAGGATGCACAGTATTTGGGTTACCTGCGCGTCATGTGTGCTAATTCCCACTTTAACCATGCCTTGGTGACGGTTTATCAATCCAAGCTTGTCATTTCCGCTAACAAATATATTAAAAACCGTTTCATATATCCCTCTCCTAATCATATTGTCTGTAAGTCTTTTTCCCCTTGCTCCTCGCCTCTACTGACTCGTTCCAGATCCCGTTTTCGGCTTATCTACTACAAGTCTCTACATACAACAGCCTACCAAATTATTTTCAATCGGTAAGCTATTTCTTCCTCGCCTCTCTTCCTTGTACTAACGTCTTGCCCCCGCTCTCCTCAGTATGGATCAAGGAAAAATCGGATTTCCTCACTATTCAAACCCCCATCTATTCTGCTGCCCCTCAATCCTTCCAGTGGAAATATCACGAAGGCTACATTTTTGCCGAAAAAAAGCCCTTCAGTGCCTGTTGCCTTACTGTCGTATGTAAAGTTCGGGTTCTTAAACTCAGCAATCAAACCGACAGAACCTCCAATACGGAAGTCGATGTCTATGGACTTTCTGCTTTTGACATTACTCAAATCCCCGATTTACGACAAAGCAACTCGCTAGTTAATCCTCCCTGCATAACCGTGCTGCTTAGTCCATTAATTTTGAACCACTGATTAGATTGTCTACTAATAAGCCGACGCGAGACAATTCTTACGCCTTCCCATCTCCAATATGTCTAAAGCAAAAAGATACCTACGTCCCATTCCATGTGAAACTATCAATCACCCAATTACCTACTATTACCTTTGTAATACTTCAAGATGCTATTGATTCTTATTGATACAAATCTCAACAATTATATATTTAAATAGTCCTTTCCACTCCCAATCCCCCCCTTCAACCTTCTCATACCACTACACCATATTTCTTCCCTTCTTCCCCAACTTATTCCTCCATCCCATCATCCCCAATTCCCCTCGACCAAACCACCAAAATTCCCTAAGCCATCCCAAGAACTTTGCCTTTATACTACCAGACCTCCCTGTATGCTCTCCTCTAGGCTTGGATGCTGCCGATACTTCGCATCGGGCTTTTGTAAGTGCATCATCATGAATATGCTCCGAGTCCTCCATAATTATGAAACATGCTAAACTTCACCCGGGAACTCAAGCCGCTTCATTTTTCAGCCCTAAGGCCTCATTTTCAAACCATTTCCCAATCCGGTAATATACATTTCATTTTTTTCTGTTGATTGTTTAGTATAAATTTTCACGTCTTTGGTGGCCCGTTTACAAGTCCTTCGTAATACTGCATCTTCTCTTTACGTTCTTCTTCGCTGAATTCATTCATCCAACTGACTTTACAATAAAGCATGCTCTCTAATCGATCCAAAACTGGTGTCCCTATCTCATTCTTCTCATTGTTTAGCTCGCCTTTTCCACCATTTGCTTTATCCAATTCCTCTTTATCAATCTTCTTTTCATCTTCCTCACTCCTCTCCACTACTCCGTCATCCCGAATCCACCATTCTTCCCGATTTGCCGTAAAACTAGGCCTGTAGTTATCTCGACATATCCGGACTTCCAATTTCTCCATGCTCCGCATGTTCAATACCCTTGCTCTTTGTTCTTCACTAATTTCTTCAAAACTTGGAATAGCTCGCCTTGTTATCGGATACCATATCATTCGTTCATTAATATGCTCCGTTGCATCCATCGTCTGATACGTTGATATATAATATGTCCATAATCTTGATTCCTCCTCTTCCCCCATTCCTCCATATCCTTCCAACATTTCATCCAATTCGAAGGTGTTACTGTCCCTCATCAGACGTAAAAAGCATTTTTTGTTAACTTTGTCGTAGCTTATCCGGTAAATCTCCTCCTCATCTTTCGCCAATTTTTCCACCATTTTACGATAATTAACCTCCTCCCTAGCTGTTGTTCGTTCGCGTACCCGATCTCGTTTAAATAATTGATAAATTTCTGCCGTTCTCTCTTTCCCTCCACTTCCCATACACATCACAATCGATTGTCCAAATCTTCCCATTGCATGTACTAGTCGATCAAATGAGTACAATTGCCAACCATGTTGTAAATAGTACCGCCGGAGAAGTTCCTCTATCTCACCCATAGTAATCTCCCCGCGAACATGACTCTCAAACATCCCAATCATTTGCTCATAAAAGTTGGCGTCCTCAGAAATGTCAATCCAGTAATCATCCGCACATTTATCAATCATCCCCAATTCCCGAGCTGCTTTATCCTCTTGCTCCAGTTTGATTGCCTCACGCACTTCCCTCTCCGCTTGTTTAACCTTCCGCAGCCGTTCGTACAAAAACAAAAATGTCCGGAAAAAACAATATATCGGCAAATTGCAATACATGTGATACACTTTTCTTTGGTATCCCATATCAGCACTATCGACTTTATCATCATCTCCTGACTTCCCCCCCAAACTTGTCGCCGGATATTCCAGCCAAACATCCGGTACAATATCTTCCATGTTTTCACTTTCATCATCATTTTCCTCTTCCTCTCCAGCTTCTTCTCCCTCTTCATCCGAATTACTACCTGCCGCACCTCTGGCTTTGCCACTAAGCTCCGTTATACTTCTCCCACTTATTTCACCAACCTCTGACTCTCCTGATTCTCCTGATTCTCTTCCCGTTTGCCCCTCATTACCAACCCTTCCTCTGCGTGACATCACCTTTTCCAGAATTTCACCTACATCTGCCCCGAAAAATAGCCGAATGAACTCATGAACAAAGCTCACCAACTTCCCCGAATCCCCTGATGTCCCACTCTCCGTATGCACTATCAACAAATACGCTACGTCCACAATCACTTGAGTATCATCTAAATCAAAACAAAATTGATATCCTGGCATCCACCCCGATCCTCCCGTTCCACTACACACTGCTAACCGTCTTTTCTGTTCTTCATACTTCAACTGAATCTCCGTATGAAGCGTCTTAGCTTGAAATTGCCGCTTATCTGAGTTACGAACTTGAACATGTTGATGATCTAAACTCTTCCAAAATATTTTGTTCGTTTGCTTCCGCCATATCTTCTCCCATTCGCGTTGAGCCGCTTTCCAGTCTTCGCACTTGCTCTGAAACCGTTTCAATAACAACGGAATAACCGCATAAGGTCTTCTAAACATTTCATCTATTACTTCACGCCCCCTCGTTCTGCCATATAGCCGCATCACAACGCGTCTCCATATCATCTCCGAGTGTCCTCCCAAACCAGGATGTAATTGATATCCCATTCGTTCTGCACTTTTCATTAACCGGAGGCTTTGTGCAATCGGTATCAATAAATGTATGGTTTGGGTTATCGATTCAATATTGTGATCATAATCATGTCTCTCCTCTTCAATTCTATGTAAAGCTTCCTCATAAACATTCTTCTTGTGCGCCACAAACCCAGAGTCCTCCGATGCCCATGTAGGATGGGACGTCCATTCGTCGTTCAGCACTGACCAGCATAGCGCATCTCGACCCGAACATTTAGCATGAGTATATCTTTTTGGTAGGAGTCGATAACTTAAACCCAGACTTCTGCAACTCGCGTGCGATACCCCCGGATGTACTGACTTAACCTTCGCATCTATCGTGACATCAGACTCTTCGTATCGCACATACCGTTTAAACCAGTTAAACAAGTCAGGATTGCACCCGATAAACGAATATGCTCGTTGCACAAGTATTGAAGTATCAATCACATCTTTGTTGAACAGATGTATTAACTTTAAGAATTCGTAAAACTGCCCCTTACTCCCAATAAATTTTTTAGCTCGTTCAAAGAATGTGACCTCTTCTGTTGATAAAACTTCCGTCTGCTCAACTTCAGTTCCCATAGACCCAAGTAGCACCGGAGATATGGAATGGCCTCTGCCATCTCCTACCAAACGAGACAACTGTTTTCCCCTCTGAAATTCCAACAAATTAGCATTGTTATTCAATTTTATACCTATTCAAATCCAAATGCTTACCCGACACGCCGGACCTGATCCACGTAAAGCTCCTCCCACATTCTCGTTACTATGCGGTACTGAATATTTGGACATATTATTCCCACAACCCACTCTGTCTCCACAACTTTTATCAGAGCCGTACCGATCACTCACACCTACTAGTCGTTCAGAACTAATACGATCTCCTCCACTGACGCCACGTTTTCTTTTGCTGTCTTTCATACTGCTTGCAGTCGGTGCAAAGCTTCCAACTGGTGGTAAACTATTAGCATCTAACCCCCCAGAAATGCGCTGTTGTATAATCTGTTGAGCCGACCCAGATACCACTTGTCGATACATCACATCTCCACGAACATCGCTTACGGGTGCAGCATCGTCAAGCGATCGCTCAACAGAAGCCCGAGAAAGGCTACCACCGTTGGCATCTGGTAAAAATTGTCGAAAATCAGCCAACAAATCTGGTGCGGTAGCGAATAAACGCGTAACTTGGTTATACACCTCAAGTATCGGCCGAGAATCACGTTGATAAGTTTGAAGAATTTCTAAAAATTGCTTGTAAATTTCAGGTTGAGATGCAAATCGATTCTAAACATCATAATCCAGCGACGAAAACCGCTCAATCAACTCATTAGCCATCATTCGTTCCAAATTTTCGGCGTACGGAAACTTGTACTGACCTTAATTTTATTAACGTAACTGATCGCATGATTAAATTCTACGGTACCACGCTCACGTTTCTCAAAGCCACTCATCGTTGATCCACCAGTATTGTACGCATGATTCCCATTAATGCCAGTAGCACTGCTCTCACCAAGCGGACTCTCACTCGATCGAGGCGATACCATAGAACGGCCACTGTGATTCTCTGTCGAAGGCATAACAGAACTTCCGCTCCCAGATGTTCCATCGTATCTAGACATACTACTTCTTGTTCCTCCGCCAGTTGAGTATTGACCACTTTCACAGCGCTCTGGTGGTACGGAAGAATTCACAGCTCGTAGCTTGCGTCCTCCATATTGCGATGATCCTATAGCACCACCACTGCCCTCATGGTAAGCGGGAGAACTTCTTTCACACCAATCAGGATTAGAAATATTATACGGTAAAGGTCCAGTCCCAACACCTTCGTTACCGCTAGGTTTCATTTCCTCATTACCATAAGGATGAAAAAACGTTCCATGACCATTCGATGCCGTTTCCCGAGACTCCGAAATTGATACAAACGGTGGTAGCGATGTCACGGTGCTTCCAAGTGGCGTTGTAACACGAACTGATCGAGGATCTTCGTCAGTACCGCACTCTATCCTGTACCCGTGTGGGAGAAATGTGTTAAATCCTTGAATAAGTTCTGGTTTACCCACAA
Organism: Herpomyces periplanetae; assembly: GCA_009733715.1. NCBI lineage: Eukaryota > Fungi > Ascomycota > Laboulbeniomycetes > Herpomycetales > Herpomycetaceae > Herpomyces > Herpomyces periplanetae. The sequence goes on along the minus strand of WMKJ01000061.1, from coordinate 55,621 downwards.
ATAACGTGGAGACCCGTTCGATAACTCCCGGTGTATCTATCGCCCCGCTTTTAAAATCTTTCATAATGTCCAAAAACCGATTGTATACATAAGGTCGATCAACAAATTCGATTTTAACTTGATCAAGATAGCTCAGAGCGTCCTAATGATCAATCAGTCGGGGAAAAATTAGCCAGCCGTCACTAAGTGACATTAACGCGTGGGCGAACTTAATCACTAAAGTCAAATCAAAATATCATATCATTACGAACGTTTAACGCGCGTAAAAACAATCTAAGAGGCGAAATTGCATTGGAAAGAGTATTTCTTTCCTCATAAACTCGAACGAACACTCTCGTTCACTTAGAAAAGACTAACAAGCTTAATCAAGGAAAGTGAACTCACATGAAGTATCGGCTGGGAATCAGCCGTCACCGTAGCTGTAGCTGTCACTGTCGTTGAAACTGTCGGCGTAGACGTACACGTCGCACCCGCTGCTACACATTCTGACTGATGAGGTCTGGCAGGTGGCGACCCCTGGATTGACACAAAATTTTGACTATGTTGTCCTTCTGAATGGGAAAGACTACCTTCGGTTACGTTAACGTGGGTATCGGTAGACGTCTCGGGACTATTTGATATACCACCACTGCCGCTAGCCGCTGCTCCACCCTGCGAAGTTTTCGTTGAACCTGATCCGCTCTGGTTGGGTAACGGGGTCGACATATGCGGCCTATGCACTGGACTGTGAACCGATGGACCGGCAAAAGCCATATTACGTGTGAGAGGTGCTCCTGAGTTCAGTCCACTAGCTGGATGAATATGTGCTACCTCGCGATTTCTTTCTCGGACCTCCGTTTCAAGATAGTCAACTTCTCTAAGTTCGTCTAAGCGTCGCATCGATAAATCAGGATCGCGCGTTCCACGTGAAACTCCTCGGTCATGTTCTGATAATCCACTTGAAGCAGATGATGAGTTTTGCACTTGACTTAGACTCGGTAGTGAGAAGCCTCCGCTCGTTGAAGGTCGCGAGTAATGAATATCTGGTGTGGATGGAGCGTGACGAGAAGGTGATGTTTGTGGAATAGGACCAAGAGACGTGATATTTGGTATAGGTGGGAGAGAATTAGGATGAGGAGAGCCATAGTAAGAACCTGAATACATAAATGGTCAAAATAAAATATTTCACATAGTAAAATCGTTTAAATACGAAAGTAAATAGCAAGTGTCATCAAGTAGTGAAGTTACTGCATACCTTGAGAAGGGACTGAAGATACCGGTCGCGAGTGAGGCGCGGAGTGCACAGGTTTTTGTGCCGATAAATTACATGGAATAGACCTATAACAGCCGTCAAGTTAGAATAAGTTTAGTGAAAAGAGAAATACGACGGTTTTTAAATGAATCAAAGTTAAAGATGGCCAGAATGCTCATATCTCAAGTGCATTAAAACTAAGGGTTTAGACGACAACACAATAATAATGAAAACGAAAATATAAACGTACGAGTAAGATGAATGAGAACTCTGTGATTGATGCTGTGAAAGCTGAGCGTGTTGAATAGGCATAGCATGAAGCGACTGATGGGTTTGCACGGAATGAAGTTGCTTGTGAGTGGAAAGAGGTTGGATAGGCTGGATTGATTGATGTGGTGAATGAGGGTGATGATGGTGTGAGGGGGGAGGAGGAGGTTGCGTAATGGACTGTGTGCTCATAGGGTGTGGAGGTGGAGGATGAGGACTGCCAGAAGGGCCGGGTGTCGGCATAAGTGATGGTGCCTGAGAGTGTGAGTAGTACGACTGATGAGTTGAAGCAGCGTGTGATTGATGGCCGGGATATTGATGCTGATGTTGATGAAAGTGATTGTGAGGGTAAGGATGCTGCAATTGTTGCGCTTGTTGCTGAGACCCCGGTTGGCTTTGTGCGTTTGAAGATGCAGAAGTCACTGAGGGAGGTGGTGGTGGAGGCGGTGGTGGTGGTGGAGGTAAGGCAGTTGGTTGAGACCGCTGGGACTGTTGTTGAACCTGCGATTGTGGAGTGGGTTGGGGTAAACGGGAAGATTGCTGCAAAGGTCTATGCTGACCTTGTTGATGTGACTGGGGAGAATGATGAATGGGAGTATGTTGCGGCATAGGGGGTTGATGCTCATGCTGAAGTGGATGAGGATGCTGCCGCTGGATTTGTAGTTGATGTTGAAGGGTATGTTGATGCTGGTGACGATGAGAATGCTGATGAGGATGTGATCGAATATCTGAGATCGACATACTACCCGTTGATCCGGGGGCAGAAGGGGGGGGGTTAGATACAGTTGACGAAGCGGTCAACCAGCCGTCTCGAGCCTGAGAATTTGTGTTCATAACGCTTCAATATTCGCGTGGGATATTAAGAAGTAAACGTTGGAGGGGGCGTTTCGACAAACGGGGATATACAAGGTAGGGAAAAAAAAGTGTTTGTGATACACCCAGTAGGACAAAGTGTAGCGTGGTGTAAAAAATATAAAAGAGAAATACAGTTTAGCACGCGAAGGTAAAATGAATGAGGATCAAAGTATGACAGGTAGGGTAAGTGAGGAAAAATGCGCCGTGCTTAAAAATCACGGTAACTTAAAGGTCAAAGAAAATATTAGAATGTGTAAGAAGATTATGCGCGGGGGAATCAGTAGAAAAACATAGAGGACGAGGGTCTGAAAGATGATTCGAGAAGGGCCACAAAAATGGGGAAGGTAATGATTAATTCAGAAGAACTTGGGCAATATTAGGGTCAAGTTAACGAGACGATAAGTGTTGAAGGCTTAATGAGGATGGAGATGAGATAGGAACGAGATAGACGCGTGTTTCAAGGCAGCGCAAGTTACGGGAAGCGTGACTTGATCGAATAACGGTGAGTTAAGAAGGATATAAGGCGAAGACAAAGTGGGCAGGATGAAAGAAATGATGTATTGACAGCAGTATAAGGCAGGGAGGGTAATAGGACGAAGGGGTTAAAAGAAATTGACGAGAGTGAAAGTTTTGAGATTTTGGTGACGAAGCGGTAGAGAAATAACGAACGGGGAAGGGTTAGTGAAGGAGAAGTAAATTTTGGTACGGGTCGTGAAATCACTTGGACAAGTCTTGACGCAAATAATATCCATTCTCCGGTATAATAGTATAGTGAGTCGAATAAAGATGACGTTTTTGAAGATTCACACGAGGATCACAATGTAAAATGGATAAAAAAAATTGGCCAAATGATCGTGTTGTGGGAAAGCATTAGATACGCTCGCGAATCAGGTAAACTTAACGGGTGAGAAAAAGACTTTACGTTAAGGATAATTTTAACGGTAATTGTTAATTAATTTTCCAGACAATAAACCAGTCTTGTTCAACCCGACCCAAACATAAAAGAAAAGATGAAGATATCGCCAAATTTCCCAATGTTCTTCGTGAAATTCCCAAAAATATTCGTTTTACCGTTTGATTAGGTAATCAAATCACGTGGAATGTGATGTGGTGCTGCTTGGGAGGGCGGATGAAGGTTGAGGGGAAGGGAAGTAGAGAGCAAGGCCATATGGGGGTAAAAAAAGGACTGGCAAGTTGGAGAAAGTTGAATGAGGGATTGGGCATAGTATTGCATTGCATGGCATGGAAACGCATCGTATTGTATGTCGTGTCCTACGGTTCAGTACCATGATATTTTATGTGCTGTCATGCTATAGTGTGGTTATATTTCACTTGGTTATACTCCACGGTAGGGACTGGGTCTTGACGTCTCAGTGGTCAAGATTAACATTGGTTAGCCAGTGTATATTAGTGTAGTTTGTCATAATCAATTCTATCGTATGTTTAGTTACTTTTGGTCAGAAAATTTACCATTTTATTACCAATTTAATTAACGTTGAAACAGACAACTGTCTGTTTGTACACCATCTACTCTTTAATGTACGTTCAACATTCCGAGATACTTTAGAATATTTACGAGGGAACGTTGGGATGTTTTTTTAGTCTAACTTTACACAGTTTCTTATTATTGATGAAGAATTTTTTTACGTTTGTTTCGCTTGAGAAATTTCCCAGTAAATGTACAATAGATAGCCTTTGCATATATTCACTTGTTTACACACTCATTTCTGCCTTGGATCGAGTTTATCTTCACGTACACGTATCGGAATTTTCTTAGGTTCCCCATCCCTATCGAACGCCTGGTAGGTATTATCTTTTTCAAGTTTTATACTTATCCGCACATTATTTCAACCTTATCCCTTTGTTCACTCAATCAATCCTATTTGTAATATTTTCCCCTTCAACCACCGATTAATTTTTATCTTTACTGTCACTCATTCCTTTCCCCTCGTAATCGTATGCTCCATCACCAAATCAAGCTCTGAAGCAACATGCATCACGTGATACATGTATATCATGAATAATGATTATGCACGGGGAAAGAAAGACGGAGTGGAAGGGTTTAATGATTAAATAATTGAGAGTAATATTGACATTAATAATATGGCCTGTAGCTGATCCTAAGTATTCACAAAGTCTAATTTGGTCCATACCCTAGTGATCCAATTCATATTAAATCCGTTCATTTACCCATCCCACTTCCACCTCCATTCTCGTCCCCAATTCACCTCCAACTCACCTAAAAATGACCAATCTGTCATAGCACGTGACTTGGAGCAAACAGGACGGCGCCTTCCCGATGGAGTTCAATGCTTACTATTCACCTTCCAGGAATGGCAACCTCAACAAAGGCACATGAATATTAAACTTTCAGCCCTACCACACCTGTAACCGTACTGAGCCCTATACTCTTAGGGCCCACTAATTAAGCTCAGTATTACCAGTGTATAGTTTGTGTGAAAGGAAGGCTGTTCAGGTTCGTGCGTGCGTGTGCATGTGCCTGTACAAGACAAACGTGTATAGTTACGTCATTTTGGTTACATGTTCGTCTCGTAAAAAATTATGCATGGTATCTGTACCTTAACAATAAATTTCTATACTTAGATTTCCTCTTTATGAATTTTATACACAGTATTTTGATAGCTACAGTTAAAGTCTTCCCAAGATTTTTGTGGATGTCTACACTCTTCGGAAATCGGATTCTTAGGCAACCGAACTCGCGAAACTGTTTTCTTATGGCAAAACGGATGATATCAATTTATATGCATTTATCATCAGTTTATCCTTACAACACCAATATTCTGATATTCATAATCCAATTTCATCCCGATCCACTTCCCATGCCTTGACTCGCCATATCCAATGACTGCTGCTGCCGACGTCTTAATGCTTCAGCCAATCCCCCAACAATGCTAATTTCACTATTATTTGCCACGTTAACTCGCCCTCCTTCATTTCGCACATTTACACCCACGCTCATCTTCTGGACCGCTGGACGTTTGGCCGGTAAAGGTGGAGGTTTTGGTTTATTCACACGCCCATGACCTTCTCCTGGTGTATTATTTAAGTTAATGTTATTTGTAGGCAGAGCTTCATCTTCGTTAGTTGGCGTCACCGCTGCTGAATTCTCTTTATCATTTGCCGCTAACCTCGTCGTCCCTGCATTTGGTGATGTGTACATCTTTAAGAACGCCGAGGGTGCCCATCCGGATCCTGAGTTATCCAACTTTCTTGCTAGCCACCATCCATTAGCTTCCTTTTGTTTAATCTCAAAAATATCTCCCTTTGTGAAGCTAATTTCTCCGCTACTCTGCGCCGCATAATCATATTGCGCATGGTAGAGTAGTTGACTGGGAGTTGGTTCTGGAACTGGTACCCGACCCGTTGTAGGTCCCTGCATATTTTTAAAGGTCGCTGACGTGGTGCCATCTGCTATACTTGAAGCGTTGGGTATAATTGTTGATACTTGATTTGCATAATTGGGAACACTTGGGTATAACAAAGTGTCAGTAGGGTCAGCCCGTACCGAACTCTCATTATGTTGCACTGTAATACCGCCTTGAGCTTCTGTATTCTTGTAATTTGAATTAACTGGCTTATTATTCTGAATCACACCACCAGTCACCACGTTTGGAGCTGTACTTCGGCCATGCAATGACGTTGAAGCTGCTTGATTATTCACTTTGTTACGTGGTCTAATAAGTCGACCTTGGGTTATCGGACGTGCTACTGACCGTTTTCCTCGCGGTAAAGGTTTTGATACTGAATTAGCAGGTTCACCAGGACCAGAGTAAATTGTTCCACTTTTGTAAAAGTCATCTTGTAATCCTGAATCGTCAAGGATCACTTTGATCGTACTCGGCTTTCCCGGCTTTTTACAATAATCAATCCTAAACCAACGTAGTGAAAACGTTAGTGGTTATTCAGTCAATAACTATGTGGGAAAGAGGGAGCAAGCATAACCTTGCTGCCAAAATCAACAGACTTAATTGAGCAATGCTTAATAAAGGGTTATCAACTTACTTTGAATCAATGAGCAAGTCAAGAGAACCTGCGCCTTTTAAGTTACACAAGTGCGTGAAAAACTCGGTTTTGAGCAAGCACCAAATCAGTTTATCCGGTTCCTGAACGCTCCCTGTTACCACAAACCAGTTGTCTTGCAAATTAGATGCTTTAATCGAACGCACACTCATTGGTGTAAATTTCCGCTCGACTTGGATTTCAATCTGTCGATTAACTAGGACTTGCTTGATAAGGTATACGTATCTGTCGGTTAATATCAATATACGAGGCTCAGCACGACTAGATCGACCAAGCTTGGATACTAGAACGTTACATCGGCATGAAAAAACAATTTTCTCAGCCGATTGAAGAGACAATGCGCTACGAATCATATCCCCTGGTCCACCCGTATTTCCAATTCCCAAATAATCACCCATATACCTTCGATAACCAAGCAGGCTAAACTTCCGTCGAAGTTTTCTCCCAGCTAACAATTGATGACCTTGGTCGCGAAGTTGAGCATAATTTAAACCTGTAGTCACACGTCGCCAAAATCTTTGAATTCGTATGGCACACTCAGTTCGATATCTCATATAATTTCGCCAGGCTCGTTGAATTCGTGTAGCCATTGTATGCCAGTAATTATCACGCATACTCTCAAGAGCAAAAAGAGTTTCAGGCGTTTTAATGAATACTTTGGAAATACCAATCTGATATTCATCCTTAGGTATATTAGTATCACGAAGAATATTTCGAGCTCCTTCTTCATATGAACCTTGCCAAATGTATTCACCTGCATACGACGTTTGCCGTGATAGCAAGTAAAAGCGTTCGACAAATTTCTGGAACTTTTGTCGATATGCAAACCCGGCTCTTCGTATTCGAACGTTTTCTTGCAGTCCAAGGTACTTAATCTGATGCAGAACATTGTTCGTTTGGTATTCTGACGGTGACTTATTTTCATTTGGCTTGATGGTTCTGATATACGAGGGGGACGCCTTCATCAGCGTAGCGACTAAATCGTTGGCGGACTTCTTAATTTTATCTCCGGCAGTGGGTGGACGACGACGATTATCAGTGTCGACTTCATTGGGAAACAAAGTTCGCAAAAAGGGATTAGTTGAATGAGAAACGAGGACTAGGAGATCATTAAGTAATTGGTCCTTGTTTTTGTCGGTCATTCCATCGACAGCATAAGTGACGTCACCAGCATAATGCTTCACGATGAATTGATTTTGTCGCGTTTCGAAGTGTTGATTGGCAGTGAGCATATTTAAACGCTGAACAAAAGTTTGATCAGCAGCGCTAGGATCAGCATGAGCCGTAGCGCAAGCATCATTTAGTGCAGCAAAAACGCCCGGCGGTCTACGTTCTTCGATTAAATCGCAGACAACCTTATTATCGAAGTATTTGATTGGTGTCCACTGAATACGTTCACGCGCATACTCTTCCTGTTCAGTTTTTAAGGTAAGTTGAATGAATATTTGCTGCAATTTTTCGTTGACATAATTAATGCAGAGTTGTTCAAAGCTATTACGTTCGAATATTTCAAAACCATAGATATCCAAAATTCCGATAGAGTTAACAGTAGGGGATTGGGCTTTGAGGGAAACGTTAACACGTTGAACAATCCAATCAAATAAGTTAAAATATAGTGCTTTGGAGAGGGCATCTCGCACGGCAGATGCTTGGGCAATGTTTAAGGGAACTTCGTAAACAGAGCCACGCTTGCCGACACCGCCAGTTTCCATAACACGAAGAGTTAAAGCATGGCTTACTTGCTCTGGTTTAACCTCCAGTAAGTAAGCGACAAATTCAACAACACTTTGATCTGCAATGGTAGCGTTGTCCTGTTCATCACGGTCGAATGTTATATTGCCGATCCACAAAATGGCGGCAAGAATTCTCATGACGTTATCTTGTTCGGAATTGGTCATGCCGATAGTATTCATAGTGTTTAGGGTTTCCTGAAAGCCAGCGTGATCATCGATACCGTCAACATCGAAGCATTTGGATTGATTAAGATAGAGGTATGCTTGAGGGTGTTGCACACCGAAGATTTCACGATACTTTTGGGGAGCTGCTTTAGTATATTGATAAAAAATGTGAAAGTTTCGTTCGTTAACAATTTGATGAACGACACGGGATTTTTCCAGTAGATAATTTTCGATATTTGCGCCGATTGGCTCACCGTTGGCATTGAAATGGATTTCTAAATACTTTCCAAAACGGGATGAATTATTATTACGAAGGGTTTTAGCATTTCCAAAAGCTTCGAGTAGAGGGTTGGTGGCCAAAACCATATCTTTAATATGCTGAATAGATTGTTGTTGATCAGAGGATGCTTTGGCAATGTACTGCATGATACGTTTTGCAGCTTCAGTTTTACCGGCACCAGATTCACCAGAAATGATAATACACTGATTTTCCTTGTAAGCCTTCATATTGTAAAAAGCTGACTCGGCAATTGCGAAGACATGGGGTGGCATTTCAAGTCTATTTTTACCCTTGTAACTTTCCAAGACGGAGTCGGTATAGATCCCCAGATCACGGAAAGGGTTAACAGAAACCAGGACATGGCCGATGTAAGTGTAGATTTCACCATTTTCAAAGCGTTTTTTCAAATTTTCATTTATAGCCTGATCGGAAATTTGACTTATAAGGGTAAGATCAGAAACTCCAACTTCTTTCTTAGCACGGGATTCAAAAGCAGCCTTGCGAATTCCAGAGTTTGCTGCCGATTTTGATTGTGAGTGACCAGCATCTTTTCTACGACCTGCACGTTTAGTGACGGCCTAATAACACAGTATGGACGCACGAAGAAGCATTGAAGGTTAGCAGGAGAAGAAGTGAGCAAATTAAGTAGAAGCGTACCATAATTAGCAGATAAAAATTGCAAGAGAGTTAGGCGTAAAGTGTAAAAGTCAATCAGAAGAGTAGAATAGTAATAGAAATGTATGCTCTCATATTTGGTCAGGTTAGGGGTATTTTAACTTTGAAAGAGAGTGTGAGTAGATAATGAGATTCTGTGGGTGAAGAAAAATAGTAGAAAAGGTGTCTATGTACAATGAGGCATAAGAAGATAACCCCGTAATACTGAAATTTACTAGGTTTCACAGTATCCGTATGTTGAAATCAGAGTAAAAAATTAAATGGTTAGGACACGATGCATGAAGGTGAGAAAGGTTACAGTATAAAAGGGATATATACAATTTAGTATACGTATAAAATGAATGAAGATGAAAATGAGAGGGTAAAAGTGAGAGGACAAGCGAAAACGTAAAGTTTACCAAAAAAAAGTGTTAAGTTTATTTGTAACAATTTGAGGTGAACATATGACTTAGGCCCGAATGGGAGCGAATAAAATATATAGGAATATGATGAAAAGTATTTAGATATAATAAGAAAAGTGTAAGATCATGATGAAATATTTTAAGTGTTTGAAAAAGGAGAAAAAATTCCGTTAAAATTTCACGATCGTCAAAAAACCGAAAAATTTGCCGCAAAAACTTATTTCTTGGCACTGACGTTCGGTGTTTCGGACCGAATTACTAATCCCACACCGCCGAAAGGATGACTCAGCTGGTTCTGTCACGTGTGTGTGGCGAAGTGTGGCGCAGCAGGACGCAGAAATGATTTTTGGGTGAAAAAAGGAAAATTTTCCTGATTTGAAGTTGAAGAGAAAGATTGATTAAATTTGGTTTATAGTACAAGATGATACTGGGGATGAGGGGAGGAGGAAAACATTGATGGGTTGAGGAAGTTTGGGAAAATCGGGAGATTAATGCTATGCGCTAGGAGTAGGAGCAAAATTTAAGAGGTGAGAATTTTGGACGGTCTTGCAGACATCATGAACTAGAATGCAGAGGTAAAGCACAAGTTTTATCATGCATAGCAGTGATTGGTATTACGGAGAAATTCCGGATTCAAGGAACTCATTGACATAAGACGTGTATAGCGAAGGAAACCAATGAAATACACGGTGAAATCATGACCATTTTAGAGATTCATACGATGTTTTAACCTAGGATGGTGAGTCTTGTAGTGAATAAGAGTCTTGATCACCAGATAAAGCACCAACGGTAGTCCAGATCCATCTACGTTGATCATCTAAGCTCAAGCCAGACCAACGTAAATACCGTGAAGCAGGAGATAAATGGCCTAATCCCCCGGTAGTTAACCACTGCTCAACAACGTTTGCAATGAAGGATAATTTAACACGGAAGCCATTAATTTCGGCTAACCGACCATCTAATCTACGGGAAGCTTGCGACGCAGAACGATGGGATTTATGAGATGAGGATGAAGTTACACCAATTTCACCGGAAGTAGGAACGGCAGCAGCGGGATCAACAGTTCGTAAAGTTGAACGAAAAGCGAGTAAATTTGCAACAGTACTAAAGATTGATTTACGCTCGTTCATTAGTTCTGGAGTCAATCGATGAGTTTGCTTAAGATGTTTAATACTCGATTGTGATAGACAGACGAATAAGCACAAACGACCGTCCCATGATAAGACTAATTTTGTGTGATCGGGAAAATTGAATTGAAAAGCACCGTTTTCAAAGCCCCATACGCCAACGTTACCCAATCTTTGGTAAAATCTGACAAAGTGACGAAATTTAACGGGAGGAATGTTCGAACAAGTATCTAAAACGGCTTTTCCGGATGGATGGATAGCACCTTTTAAACAAGGATTTGCAAGAGTTAATGGGCAATTTACCCGAGCTTCACTAATCGGATCAGAAGATTTGTCGGACAAGGAAATGCGAAAGAACATAAAACGACCAAATCGCTCCCATGTAGCTAAACTGGCGATATCAGTTGCCCGTGCAGATGATGCTAACGAGTGTAATCCATCTTTACCCGAGTCCGTGTAAAACTCGGCAGGAATAGAAGCAATTTCAAAACGATTTTGTCTAATCAATTGCAAATAATGGAAACCGTTTCTAACGACGACAAACCGAACGGGTTTTATGCTGGATGATTTTTCGATAACTCCGACGGTTCCGTCTTCTAAGACATAGCCAACTCCATCACGTTTAGCATAATCAACCCATTTAGTTACGTATGGAAGTTTTATACGAGGTTCACTCGAACTAGAGGTATTGGTTTGACCAGCACAACCTTTATCATCAAGAGCACGACGTATATTTGTCAAGAGAACTGTAAGTCGAGCTTTTACACTACTTGGATCAGTATGAGGAAGCTTAATTAATTCACAGACAAAGGATGAAGAGGATATATCATTTGAAGAGTCAGGTTTAGATGAAAGTGTATTGTCGGGGAGTTTTAAAGTAGTCACTGGAGCTGGGTCCTTGATACGTCCACTTGTCGGACCTTTGTCTATACGACTTTTCATTTTCTTGGGAGGAACTTTATCGTGTTCACCATTAAATGGGACGTAAACGGGAAGTTCATGATTAACATCTTGTGAAGTTGAAGATATCTTACCACATTCTTGACGATTTGGGCGTGGACCTGGATTCAAAGTCGGCTTTTTGGAGCGTTGACTTCCACCACATTTCCTTGGGGAATTTCTTACTTCATGGTCAAGTTTCACATCAGCTTGTCGATTTATCGATCGATTTACCGGCTTGTCCGTGTACCGTACACACCTCTCGTGTTCAGAATTAAATTCCGATAATACACGTTTTCGTGTAGCTTCTTGATTCCTCCGGGCAGATTTTCTGGCGAAAACCGTCTCAGCGGGTTTCGTTTTGATAATGTTAACAGAAAGTTTATCCTCCGGGCTAATATTCTCCTTTAGTTTGCCATTAAGTTTCCATTCCGTTTTCGAACCACGGATTGTCGAAGTGACACTTTTACCACTTGATAAAGATTTTTCCGATACGGCTGTCGTTCTACCGGTGATGTTACTGCTGTTACTATTGCTAGTATTAATACTGCTGGCAGTACTACCGCTGGCACTAGTACTGTTACTAGTATTTACACTGGTAAAAGTTTCTTTCTCTTCGGTAATTCCGCTTAATGATTCAAAGCCAGTTTGAAATATGGTTGGTCGATCTGGATAAGGCCTGTAGACTTGGCCTTGAGGAAATGGAATGATTAAATTACGGCCAAGTTCGATTTCACGATCACAATCGCGTACTATGGAGCGAAAACGATGACCCCCAATTAAAGAAAAAGCTTTTCCTTCTGGCCATTCCCCGACTCCTAATGATTTGCATAAGGTGTACCAACTTTCAGTGTATCCGCGTTTAATAACTTCGGGTGATGAGGGTAATGAGTTGGGGAAACTTGGACATTCCGTTAGGCAATTAGTGTCTAATTTATCGGGAACGTAAGAAAGGCGAAAGAAACGATGGGAAACTATTTTATCCGGGCACGGTCTGTCATCTTCATGAACGAGAAGTCTTCCTACTAAATCCTTCAAGTCGAAAGAAATTTTATTTGTTGTTGCACTCGGCTCAGGCCATGTATAGTCACAGGATTGTAATCGTTGGTAAACCTCTTCACGCTTACTTCCACAGAATGGAACCTTTCCAACGGCTAGAGTATAAGCAATTACACCGATAGCCCAAATGTCGACTTTCTCATTGTGACCTTTTCCGCCTTTTTCCAGGAATTCCGGGGCAAGGTAATTTGGCGTACCGCAAAGAGTATTTCTTCGAGCCCCGTTAATGTCATCTTTTGAGACTAACAGAGCGGCTAAACCAAAATCACCAACTTTAACATTCATATTTTTATCCAGGAATAAATTAGCAGTTTTTAAGTCTCGATGAATGACATGGCGCAAGTGTAAATATTTAACTGCACCACAAATTTGAATAACAATTCGTCGGATTTCCGGCATGGAGAGAAAGCCTCTTTTTTTAAGCATATCAGCCAATGAGCCATTTTCACATAGTTCGAGAACTACGTATGTGCTATCATCAAATGTAAAGGCACGATAAAAGTCGACTATGTTTGGATGTCGTAATTTTGAGTGAAGTTGAAGTTCAGCGGTGAACTGAAAGGTTGGGAAAAGTATAGGAATGATTTGTTAGTTGAGGAAACAAGAAGGGTAATAGAGGATGTGTGATGTGTAAAAGCAAATTATAAAAGTTTTATTAGTTAGAAAAGTAGATGTATGAAAGGAATGCAAACTTACTCTTTGAGCGATGCGATTTTCAAGCTTAGCTTTAACAACTTTAAGAGCTACCATACGCCCAGTTTTTCGATTATTTTGTACAACTTCTGCACGATAGCATAAAGCGAAACCACCTTTACCTAACTTGGAGCCCACAAGGTAATGAAATTCTTCGGCTTCGTAAACAATAGGAGGAGGTTGATTCGCATGAATCGCTTTCGTAGTCTTGTCTTTAACGGGCATTGTGACTACGAGGGAATCTTTGCAAGTTTTGCCAACTTGTTAACCTTTAAATCTATCGCATGGATATGTGTAAATCGATCTAAGGAAAAATCACCCGTAACAATTTACTAGACAAAGGCTACGGCCGGTGAATTTTCCAAAAACCGTTTTGATAATTGTCATTAAACGTGAGACGAGTAAGAAGGTTTTGAAAAAATCTCGATAAATTAAAATGTAAAAATATGGTTTATAAACTTGTGTATAAACAAAGGGGAAGAGTGTGAGAACCTGTCGTATAAATTTTAGATTTCGCGATAAGGGAAGATGAGTAAATAGAGAGTAAGAAAATCCAACTGGCTACTAATTCAGGAACCCTTCAAAATTTCTTGCTAGTCAAGTAATATTGAGTAGGAATCTCAATTGCAAAACAAGTTAAAGTTCCTGTCCTTAACAAGTATTGTTTCCACTCAAAAAATCGCAACAAAATGGAAAAACCGCCCTGCAACTTAGTAAACAATCATGTTGGCCCGGTGACGGGTCACGGGGGTCCCGGGGGTCACGGGATAGTCACGGGATCGTGAGGTGCGGTTTGCGCAAAAGTCGCAAAAATCGCAAACGATCGCAAACGATCGCAAAAGTCGCAAACGGTCGCAAACGGTCGCAAACGATCGCAAGCTGTTTCAATTTGTCGAATTCTCTTCTGTATTATATTCCCATGTTACCACGCCTTTCTTGTTTCAAATGCACAAAGTTTTCCTTCATATCTCACATCGGTAAGTTCTCCTTCAAAGGATTATTATATGCAAATAATGGGGTGTTGTTTCGGTGTTCGCCCGCACGTATAAATTCAATATAATTGGCTAAACGTTTATATTAGTTTTCGCAACCTTGTAAATTAACGTTCAATTAGGTTCTATACTTCAATAGTTTGTTCATGCAATTTCATATTATTCGAACACCCTACTTACTACCTTCACACCCCTCCCGCCCACCATTTCCAACTAGCTCATTCGCCTTGTGTCTCCTTGTCATCATAATCTTGCATACCCTACTCTTTCTACCAGACGCGAAAATTAGTCAATGACGAGAGACTATCAAGCACTAACCTTATCATTTATTCCTCTCTTTCTCTTTTTTCTATACACTCCCAAAACATCAACTTTCCCACACTCCAATGACAACCTCCCATCACATTACCCCATTGAAATCTATGGGCCAACTTATTCAACTGAGCAAGATTATCTATCACACTTAGACGCCTACAATCAGAAATGAGTTGGTTCTCAAACTCTCTTTCAATCAATTGTCTGCTAATCCCCTCTATAAATAAGGTTAAAGTTGAACGAGAAATCTTCATTCATTGCCACCTAAGCTCCCGTGTATACCTTTCACCCCGAAATATCATTACACGGGTATCCACATCCGCCTGGTGGCATAGATACTTCGCCGTCATAACCTTTCCCTCCAGTACTTTAACTTTTTGAGCCGATTCGGGGATCCTATAAAATTGTCTGCCAAATGTGCTTAAAAAACCCACCAAAACCTCATGAGTCACACTAGATTCGGGCAGTATGCCTTGTCTCACAGCTTGTTCTAACGCTTCAATTACAAGTTGAGTTGCAATCGGCTGCGTAAATACACCCGCCGCGCACTTTTCTGCATGCCTCTTCGCTTGTACACTATGAGGTGCACTATCTGAACCAAAGAAAAACTTCTTATTTCCCGATACCACCGCTTTAAGCAACGCAGCTCGATCACGATACGTTTTCGGGACCGGCTTGCAATAGTTAAACGAATCATTAGCCCAATCGTCAACGATCAGACACAAATGATGCCCCGTAATAGTACCTGCTACTGTGTTCGAGCATCCCATAATCGTTCGCACCGCTTCTTCTGTAGTGCAATGCTCAAACACAATGCGAAGTTTAGGAAACCGACGATTCAGGTCCTTTAGTATTGGTAAAAAATGAACTTCCGCATTCATTATATTAATGTCCCGATCTGCATTAGATGGGCATTCCCCGTGCAAGTTAAGCACGAGATCTTGCCGTTCCATCTCTGCAAACACATTATCAAATTGATCCAAGTCAACCACTCCATCCGTACAATTAGTTGTTACCCCCGCAGGATAAAATTTCACCGATGTAATTCCTCTTTCTTTTGCTTCTTTTATCGTTGCAACTGTCGTGTCATTATGCAGATACAAACTCATAAGAAACGTCACATTTGCTTCCAACTTTTCAAGTTTCGCTCGATACGTTAGCGCTTGTTCCACACTCTTAATCGGTGGAACAAGATTTGGCTATACAAACACCATTCTAGATTAGCATGCCTAGCATTTATCATAAAAAACCTTCCCTTCCGTTCGCTATAGTCAAGCGTGCTCAGCATACCACATAAACATAACTACGTACCATAACTAAAACTGTATCAACTCCGCCTTTCCGTATGCTCGGCGTTACCAGTTCCATCATACATCCATCCCGAAGATGCACTAAACATAACAGCAAGGCCAAGTTAACCCTTTCATTTCATATCGGATTCGTGAATCGCTTAACTTGCCATGCATATCAGCCGTTGCTGGCAAAATCAACCCATCAAAAATTTTAACGGACGTCATGACAAATTAACTGTCGGTCTAGTGTAGCCTTGCTATGCCTTATGCTAAATCTGCTAAACTATGCACAACACACTTCCAACCGTTGATTACTTTCCTAACCTATATTTCCCCATTTACCAATAGTTATCCAAGCACATCGAAGTTTGTACTAGCTAAAATCGCTAATATCCTTTCCGCACTCCCGCTTGCTCGCACTCCGTTGCAATTCTACATTTCATTTGCCCGCATATAATAGCCCCTGACGTCATTTTATCATAATCATAAGGTCTTAAGGGCTTGGAAGAGTTATCTGTAATGTTTTGAAAGTGTACGAGAGCATTGTTGTACCAGCAATTAATTCATAACCCCTTTTCTTGTACAAGCGAGTACGCGCAAATCTGGAGCAATCTAAAGCATATAAAATCCAAGGTTAATTTGAGTGATAAAGCATACATTGTTGGAAATGTTAGTGTAAATATATACTTATGTAAAATATCAATTATACTAGAAGAATACTTAGCTGTTCATTTCGATTTGTCTTATAAATAAGGCCAATAATAAAACTTGAGGGAAACTGGATTGCTTGTAAGATATATTACAATGTTTAAAATAATTAGCGCTCAGTTCAACAAGGCTATACTATAAAAGCTCAAAGTCCATTAGTATAGACATTAGGACGACACGACTGGCGATACAAATAGGTCGATTAAGAATAATCATGAAGGAAAATGGTGTAAGTTTTTTATAGCGGATGATGGAAGTATCAGAACTTGTTTAAGTTACTAGTAGAGCTAATGGCAAACTGGTTAACTTTTCATGGAAGAGACCCGCTTGGAGTATATTAAATGCAAGTAAAATTAAGCGACTGTTTTGAGCGTATTGACAATGATCGTCCATTCGACAGTATGTCTTAGTTAAACTTAGTAGCATATATTAAGGAGCAATACTTAAGATTATCTTTAACTTCTGAGCTTTTAGTAACAAACAAATTTTATCCCACAAGTTAAACTGAAACTGGACGTGTTATCACGTATTCAAAAAGCATGAAAGGTTCAATTCACCCAGTGACGAAGCTAAAATAGCGACCGCTTCCCATCAGTAGTATCATGCGTATTGTAACTTAACTATGCATACAATAATACGGTAGCATCCGACTGGATAACTTAATTAACCAAATGATAGACAACATATTACGAACTAAAATTGAATATCATGAACATTTAGCTGCTTCAAAAGTTAAGAGAAACAATCAGAGCGAGTATACAAGCACTGTCGAAGCAATGAATACGTGTTTAATTAAAAATTAGTAGGGTGACGAATTCATTAATCAAACACGCGATAACACTATTCAAATATCCCTAGTTTTGCTTCAAAACTATTTCGTTGTGAGCACATTAAAAGCAAGAAAACGGGTAAATGAACCTAAATATCACGAAAAATCCCCAAGAAGATTTGGGCAAACAGGCTAGGCATAGCCACACCAGTGTGTGGCTTGAACGCAATTAGTCACGTGCTATAAATGATAGTGCCACGTGCCCTGCACAGGCAATGTATGGGGCACTCGAGGTCGCGTGCGCGCGCAGAGTTGAAGGTTCAGCACCGCAAATTATGTGTTTTATAATTTCTCTCTCGGATTCAGTAAACCAATACGGTGGGTGATAATGGCTTTAGATTAGCTTTATTTTGTACAAATTAATTTGAAACAGGGAATCCGACTACAACCTTTTTAAAACGCGTTGAAATCTTGTCACAATTTTAACGGAACCAGGGTGGACGTACGTAGCATCACCACATTCGGGATACCGACGGTTAAGCTGGTCAAAACTAAAAAGTACTGCGGGATTTTGGGGCACCGGCGGGTTATACGCTCGGTAGTTCGGAATTATGGTTTCGTGACATGTGCAACAAGTTTAAAACAGGCACTCAGTTTTCTTCACCTTAAGTTTCTTATTAGCTGTGATTGTACGTCACATTTTCTCAAATTAACCGGCT
Source organism: Herpomyces periplanetae (assembly GCA_009733715.1). Taxonomy (NCBI): domain Eukaryota; kingdom Fungi; phylum Ascomycota; class Laboulbeniomycetes; order Herpomycetales; family Herpomycetaceae; genus Herpomyces; species Herpomyces periplanetae. The sequence goes on along the minus strand of WMKJ01000061.1, from coordinate 37,360 downwards.
GAACAATTTTGATTGTGAATCGAAACAACGGGTACTGGGGCCTCTAAATTTTTCATATTGGGTTAATGATCCGTGGAATTGGTATACCGGAAAAGGTTTAACAATCATAATGACAGACTTGTCGACACGTGAATCATCATACGAACAACTTACCGACAAAAATCTAACACCGCGTTCATATTCACGAGACCATGACGAGTGTGGTGAAGAGGAACACGATCCGGCCGAAGGGGACCCGAAATGGGAAGTTGGTAAAACAGGTGTGGATAGTCGAGATCTGACATCAAGCGATTGTGAAGCTGAAAATGATACGGATTACGAATATTTGGGAAGGTTTTCAGCGGACAGAGTAGCGGATAATGAAGGCCCAAGAAACTTGAACACATCCTTAGCGTCTCAAGTGAATGACAAGCCAGAAGATATTGGAGGTAGTATGTCAGATCACACAAGCAGGATTGAAGGGTAAGTAATTTGATAAGTTGGTAAAACAAAAGTTAATGTAGAGAGATATATGTGTTTTCTAAAGCGATCCAAATGTATGTGCGTTCAAAGACTGACGTGGATGGGGAGAGTGCATAATATAGCTCGCCGGCACACTCTAATCGATCTTTGGAATCACAAGCCATGTCAGAGTCGGAACCGGAAGCTGGGTACGTAGATATAGTGAACGCATGGTCGATATTTCCGGTAGATGGAAAGTATTATTCCCAAGAGGATAAGCAAGAGATATTGTCAATGCCAGAAATTATGCGGGAGCAAATTCTGGCCGAACGCGCCCAGGAAGTTGAAAGAAGCGTCCAAGACTCATACTTGCGAAGGCTGCTAAGACATCGAAATAACGTAGCCGAAAGTGGAAATGAAAAGAAGAAACGAAAGGTTCACAAAGAGAGCCAGGGCGGCGAAGAAACCCCCCGCAAGAGTTGTCGAACAAAGTCTAAAACCAGTGAACTTTTAGAAACGTATAAAAAGCGTAGACAACAGCGAAGTGAACAACGAAGACGCGATCAAAATCGAAGAAATCGAGCCGCTGCATCACCGTCTAAAGAATCACAGGTGTCATGCTCAATGAAAGAATTTAGTAATGAAGTGGAGGTAGAGGATGGGCAGGAGTCACCCTTAGTGACCACAACTACAATGCCCGCCCTGGTTGAGCCTGTGGTCGAATTGAAGGATTTTGAACGGATTAGAGTCGGTCGGACGAACTTCGCCAATGTTTGCTTTTACCCTCAATTCGAGGAAACAATTAGTGGATGCTTTTGTCGTATTAGCATTAGCTTTAATGCGGCCACAAACCAAAACATTTATCAGATGGCTCAGATTCGCGGTTAGTAAATGTAGTTGGGTTAACGTAACGTGTGAAAGAGTATGTTCTGACGTACGTATGTCTCAGGTTTTGTTACGCGGGAGCCGTATCGGATGGATGAAGCGAATGGACGACCGTTTATGACGGATCAATGGGCAGTGTTAAGTGTGGGGAAAACAATGCGAGAATTACCGTTTATAGCTTGCTCAGATTCAAGGTTTACGGTCGAAGAGTATGATAATTGGGTTAAATTGTGTGAAGAGGAGAAGATAAGCTTACCCACCAAGCAGTATTTGGCGGATAAGTTGAACGGTATTCATGCCCTGTTGAATCATACGTGGACAGAGAAAGAAATTGATGAAAAGTTGAAAAGGCAATCCAAATATAAACTTACGCCTAAAACCCTCACTAACGGTATCGGGGAAGCGTATCATGAACGTTCGACTTATGCGGAAAAACCATTATCGCAGCAAGACCGATTGGAAAGAATAAATGCCCAGAATAGGCTAGCAAATAGTATAGGCGTGCGACAAGCATTGATTAACGAACGAAGACGCAAATTGGAAGCGAGTAAAGTGGCAAAGTTAAAAGCGAATAATAATCGTGCTGATCGTGTTAAACGGGATTCTGATAATTGCCCTTCATCGACCAAAGAAACCGTGCAAAAAGAAGAGGTAATTCCTGATGTTAAAAAGTCCGTCAAAGCAGATACTACCTCAGCCATAGCTGCTGCTGCTGCTGCCGCTGCCGCCCGAGGGCTTGGAGGCTGTATTACCACGCGAACCGTCCGAGATGACGAAGTGATCGCATCACTTGACTTGGAAATTGATATCGACATTTAAACAAGTGGCAAGTTCAAAGACCTTCCTTCCTAATCCGATTCAAGACGAGATGAAGCAGGTACGTCGGTGACGAATCGGGCAAGTACGTAGCGGTATCTTCCTAATTCTGTTCAGCCTTACGGCGCCATGACGTCAATGCCCGTTTGGGATTGTGTGTTAAGTGGGTGTATAGATGATTTCCTCTTGTTCACTTGCCAGATTTAGCCGTATATCTGAGCGAGTGCACCGATTCTCAATCGAGTAGCAGGTAAAGCAATTTCTTCCAGCGTGTATCGGGATAATGCGTAGCTGGCCCGTTATTCGTTAGTTGTTTCAAGGATTTTCAAACCGTGCTTACTTAGGCTTCTTGGGCACATAAGCCTACGAATCTTCTATCTAATCTAGGTGTGGAGTGAACAAGTGCACCCGCTACCGTAGAGAAGTATTTTATTGCAGGTGTGCACTCTGCGGAAATTGTGCACGTTCAACATGTTTGTGTGTGAGTGTGTGCGTCTGGTGGATACGGTTACATTCACACAGACGTGACGCTTTCGCTCGTACGTCGGGCTTGATCCGTCTGATGAACGGTATTTAACTCTTTAAGCTGTGTATGCCAGTGACAGGCTGTGTGATGTTATTTGTTTGTTATAATAAGCTTGGATAACTCTTTCTGCTCGTCATCTCATTTTTACTCTGCCTGTCCACAGCTCTCCTGTGTTAACGCAGTGTTTCCCTTTTTGCATTTGCCCATTATTCCCTCGTTAATGCCTGGATCATTGCATACACCGTACTTCACGCTCATTATTGTTTATTATCACCGTACAACATGGTTTACACAGCTACACCCTCTCATTCCAAATCCTTGAAGCATCAAGACCTCTCAGACAAATATACTCCAAGCTCTGCTAATTCGCTCAACGTAACATGCCATGCCTTAAATATTAAGCATAAATCAGTCGTGAGTGCCAGAAATTTGCAACCGCGACAATCGCTTCGTCGCATTAGCAATTTTTCCAATTTACTCCACGCCTCACATCCTACGCTAGCATCCGTGTCCTTGTCAATTTCTGCCACTGCTGCTACTGCCTCGCCCATATTAGCCTTGCGAAGTTGTTCTCCAAATTCATACGTACCGAAGTCAACTGTTACGCGGCAGACCGTTGCAAATTCTACTGGATCAGCAAATCCTTTGCCGCGTGAGCCCAAAGTCCAGCTTGCTTCTACGTCACAACTTCCTTCACCTTCACCATCACCGCCCCCTTCTGAGATACGCGGCCTGAGCTTTTCGGCTTGTTGCAATGAGTTTCCCGCATTATCAGGGCCGGGTGATGTCGAGGTCACATTGCAAAATCCAAATGGGGAACGCTTAACCCAATTCCTCGTTCACTGGCAAATCTTACGCCGCAAAAGCGAGTACTTCGCCTCTTTAGCATCCCGGCTTCCGTTTCGTTCAGTTAGGCAATTGCCGGGAAAACGACCGTTGCCACTCTCTTCTATCTCAATAGTATTAAAGCTAGACTGGGAAAATTTAGACGAATATGGTTTTCCAAGTCTAGCAATCACCAGTAAATGGGGCGGAGCGATACAATCGTCTGCTCAAGCTCAAGCCCAATCTTTGTGTTCTCGGCGTCACATTCGAGCGTCACGACAGACTTGTAGTGTTGCGTCAATTGGCCGAACAAACTCATCTGAAGAAATTATACTTTCGTTTGCAAATTTATTTCGTGCTATGTATAACCTTCAGCTACACCTTGACTCGAAAGATATCGACAATGCGCTTCACCAAAGTCTGAATCTCGTATCACTTGCTCAAACTTACGGTGTACTGGCATCAGTGCGTCCCTTCATATCACAACATCTACTCGCTTTCACGCAACTATGGATTCATATATCACGATGTCCGCTGAGCTATCTCCGCTTAGGATTTCACTGCCAGAACGACGATATTTTTTCCGAAGCACTAATTCACGTCGTCGGCCTCTGGCCGTCATTACCGTGTACAGTTCGAGGACGATTTGACGATGATTTGGTTGCACTGATCCAAAGGAAGGTGTGCGAACTGGAAGATTTGTGCCGTGGAATTGAACTTAGTTTAATTCGTTTGACATTGCTTAATCGCCAGCAAAATCGGGTAAGTCCTTGGATCCGATATTCCGTCAAACAATTAGATAGTGATTCACATTCTGCACTTGCTTTGGAACAATCACTCTTCTTGTCCGATATTCTCGATTGGCTTGCAGTCAGCTTGTGGAAATGGTGGATTGTTGAAATGTTAACGTTTCAGCCTCTGATGGCTGTTAATCGCTATATTGATGTATACGCGCTGGATTGGTCATCCGCCCTTCCGCCCATCCCTAATTCTAAACCTGTGCCACGTTGTGCGTCTACCGCATCCTCCACAACCAAGCGACGCCGCCGCCCTCCAAATTACACCATATTTCCTCATCATGTCGATCCACCTGCTAGCGTTCTTAAGAGTTGCAGTAAACTTGAATCACGCGACCCGGCATCTCTCGTTTCGACACTCAAGTGTAAACGCACCATTCGGCCAAAATCCCATGCATCATGGGGTAAGCCGAATGATGTCCAACCACATCACAGCCCACGCGCCGTATCAAATCAACTGCATCATTCAAACATAAATTGCACGCCCGCTACTTCGGTTATAGTTGCGAGGAAGGTATCTAAGGAATGTCGGGGGTGCTCAATTTTTCATTTACCCTCGTCAGCATCGACACTATCCATTCTCACTAATCCGGACGCTTATCTGACTCGCGCCTCAGTTCAAATTTACGTTGAAACGTTTTACGCTCAATTCATCACCCCCGATAACTTTGAATACGTTTATCAACGAATGTCTCAGCTCAAATTGCTCGCTCGCGACCTTGTTGCCCCCCTTCACAAATCTAATCTCCACGTTGATGCTGCAGCACATCGCTACCTTGTGTGTGCAAATGTTTTACCGCAAGATTTTCCGTGGAATGCATAGTACTCGGCCCACATTATTGTGTTATTAACCAAACTGCATAGCATTATCACCTAATTCAATCATCACCAATGTGTTCCGTAATTGCATGTAGTCAATTGACGACTTAAATGTAAGCTACTGATAAAGTTAGTGTTGAATTGGATCATCCGGGCATTTTGATCGGGCAGCACTAATCCACTTTACATTGGCAAATGGCCCGGGCGAGCGACGCAAAACGGATGGCAACCAAACAGCATGACGATATTCGCACCATCCATTTTCTAGTAATGCGGCAATAATCCGTGGCACTGCTAATGCCGTTCCGTTACAAGTATATGGAAAAACGCGTGCCTGTGCACCCGTAGGTTGCCTAAGTCTGACGCGCGTATTCAGCCTACGAGTTTGGTAATCAGTGCATTGAGACGCCGAACTGACTTCACCGAACGCCAATGCATCGAGCTTACGAGCCGCCGTTGCGTCTGTAGCTGGTGACGTAGTTCGTTGGCGTGAAGGAAAGTAGACTTCCATATCAACTTTACGATATGATGAAGCACCTAGATCGTGGCTAGGCTGTTCAAGAACGCGGAAGGGCAAGTTTAGTGACGCCAGAATATGTCGTTGCACGGCGAGAATTTGTGAAAAAAGATCATCTGACGGCGAATGACCTATAACCGATTTATCGCCTACACGAATGTTGGCCTTTTCTGTATATTGCTTCGCCGACCGTTTGACGCTACTTCCACTGGATGAGGATGGGGATAAAATTTTCTTGATTGAACTCTCATCGGGAATACACCAACCCATAAGTTCTACTTTGGTAAATTCATGAACGCGAAATAATCCCTTAGTGGCCTGACCGTGGGCACCAGCTTCCGCCCGAAAGCATCGACTTACGCCGACAAGTTTGTCGGGTAATGCATCTTCCTCCATGAGGGTATTTGCTCGCATGCCAACGAATGGAATTTCTGCTGTGCCTGATAATACCATGGAGGGACGTTCGCGATTTGATTGAGCAATTGAGTAAACCTGGGTTTCACCATTTTGATGACGGGGATGAAATCCTGCCGCGTTTGCTATATGGGAATAAACCATACATGGGGGTGTTACGACACGGAACCCGTAAGATTGGGCAACTTCCAGCGCATAATTAACTAATGTTTGCTCTAGTAGGGCTCCTTCATTCTGTAAAAAATACCATCCCCATCCTGAAGTTGCGGTTGCACTAGTAAAGTCAATTAGACCGAGTTCTGTGCCAATCTCCACGTGAGAACGGACTGCACCATCACTAGTTCGTCCGACACCGTGACCTTCACGTGGAAAGTATTCGCTGGTTAACTTAGGCTCTGAGCCAATTGGCGTGTGCGGGGAAATTAAATTTGGCAATAAATTAGCCAAGTGTTCCATTTCATTCTGCAATCGACTAGTTTTCTTTTCTACAGCATCAATTTCAGCTTTTAAAGATCGAGCTTCTTTAAGAATTTCATCTGTATCATTTTCATTACACTCTGGATTATGCTCACACGCCATCGTATCGGCTTGCACTGCATCCTCAGCGCTATGGTCAGGACCAGAGTCATGGGTATTACATGCACGTACATGAGGTCTTTGAGTTGCCAAGTAAGCTTTCTTTGAGAGTATAGATCGTAATTTTTCAGCCTTTTTGCGCAATGGTTTAACATCGATCTGTAATTTTTTTGCCGCATTAAATAGTTCAATTATACGATACGGCACACCATCTAATTGATCATAACGCCTGTTTCGACAGTTTTGAGCATACAACTCGGGATGATTTCGCACGTGCCGAATGTCCAAACATGCCCGAGGTGTACCACATGATTGAGCATGCTTATTTAAATCATTCAACCAATCATTTGATCTTTTACCAGTATTTGATTCATCACAATTACTTTTTGAATCTTCCGTTTCAGTATGATGATCACGTTCACCCAATGACGCGTATAGAATGGGAAAACCGGGAGTGTTTGCACTAAATGAATGCAAACATGGTAAACGATTTAGTGCCCCAATAAACTTAATTTTGCGAATAAGACAATATGAATTTCCCATTTAAATAAGCAAAATTCAGAACCAATTCATGAAATAACGCGAGAAATATTCAAAACTGGCACAACGTTCAATCCCAGTGCCTAATCTTGTAGCCCACACCAAATTATAAAAAGGTTCGAACTTAATTCCTTATATAAGCATAAAATTTCCAATTAGTCAACTGCGTAATCTGGATGGAGTATTATTGTTCCGGCCGGATTATATGGCTGTGCCACAGACAGTGTGGCGGTGGCCTGGGCGACTGTCAGAGTGGGAAACGGTTAAATATATACTAAGAGAATACGAAAATATTTTATGACAAGAATCTGGATGATACCAAGCTGATGGTTGGAAATTTATTTGACAAAATATTTAAATGGATCCACTGGAGTAACCAAAATTTTGAGTCCATGTGCTCTACTAATCTACAATGAATATCTAATAGCTTAACAAACCTGCAACGATAAATTGGACTTAGGAAACAAGTATTCAATGAGGAAAGTTTTTTAAATATTTTAAGAGAGTGACATTGACATTAATGAGAGTATATAATGTGTAAAATTGGGTAAGTACTAGCAGAATTGATGAGAAAAACTTTTCAAAGAAAACGAAGATATAAAAGGGTAATAATCGAAACAAAATCAATTGCACTACAGGATCATGAGAAAATCAGTCCACGTGATAAGCAAGCTAAAAAAAAAAAATGGTCAGAGAGATTTAGACACCGTGCTAGTCTTGAACGAGCGATAGTCGTTTAACGCTCATGTAGAGGATATAAGGAAACGACAAATGCGAGAGACATTTGCAGCATGCGTTAAACTTATAATACAATATATTTATAAGTATCACTTCACGTCACTCTCGAGTTTATGGGATCTCCATTTTCGGGGGGAGCTTGCAGTCGCTGGAGACGAAGAATGTAAAGGAGGATGGGAAAAGCCATCCGTTGAAGCGATAACCGAAGTTGGAGTAATTTTTAATGACGGTGAAAGTGACGCGGATGAAGATGCCGATGACGATAAAATAGCCGTCGGCGGATCCAATGATTGCACTGGAGAAATGGACACAGAAATACTAGTTGTAGAAACTGGCATTATCGATACTGTTGATGAAGCTGGAGCAGTAGATAACGGAGATTGCGATTCAGGTGAATAAGCTGCACTTTCAAGATTCCGGTCAGAACTATGGTTTACCACCACGGTAGCAGAGGCATGAGACACAGATGAAGATGAGATAGATTCAGGTTGTTCGTGAGAAACAACCGAATCAGAAACCAAATCAACCGAAGGGGATAAATGGGTAGATGAAAGGGATGGGGATTGATTTGGTGTTGATGCCGCCACCAACCTTGGCTCTAGTTCAGCTGTGCAAGTCCCAGCATCAGTAGCACTTATACCAGAGGGTTTAGGATGAGCACTTGAATCATTTGAGACATGCTTAGCCGTTTTATATTTGATCAGTTGACCTTTGCGCCAGTATCCCAATTTATTATCCCAACTAAATGGATCAATTCCCAAAATCCCTCCTTCACCCTTTCGATCACCTGGGACGTCAAATTCGCGCCAAATAAAGCCCCATGTTTTAAGCCATAATCTAGCTGCCCGACTGATCTTGGCTTTACCATTCCTTGAATTCTGTACAGTTCCGCATACAATGTAGAGAGGTTTAAATGTTGTGTCCTTTTTATCATCTCGAATTTTAACGTAATGCCGTATACAGCGAGACAAGAAAATAATAGCTTCCTCGGGATCCAATCCTATAAGAAAAAGTGTATGCACATTCATGGGGTTATTATAAAAATTAAAGTGGGTAGATGTGATGAACTAATATACAAACTTACCGTGAAGATCAATGAAGATTTCGCATTCATCATCTGACGCTCTACTGAGCCGATCTTCGAATATAATTTTTGCCGCTTTGCGATGCGCCTGGCGCATAAGATTATGCTCTTTTATTCCACGCTTACTCAAGTCCATGGAATCTGGAGAATTCAGGGTAGACCATGACAGTAAAGCACTATACACAACGGTTAAATCAGATTAGCGCTCACTACCGAGAGACTTCAAAAGGGGAAAAGGTAAAAGCAGAGGAAGATATCTACTAACTTTTGAAGGTACTTTTTACGCAGAGCTCCATGCTTCAGAGCACTATTACGTGCATTCATATACTCTTCATTGACCTGAGCGCCAGTCATGAGCCATGGAAGCTGCTTAGGAATGGGAATTTTCATCGCAACTGAGCATTGACCGCGACAAATAGGTAAAGGAGTAGGAAGGATTCTGGTTTGTTGAGAAAACTTCGGCGCTGAATCTGTAGAGGATGACGATGACGACGAAGTGTCAAGCCCAAATACACCGGAACCATTGCTTATCTGATTCCGTAATTTAAGCACCGAATCATCCAAGTTTGTTCCCGCAACAGCACGACTGTCCACTAATTTTAACGACGCAAACTTTGGCAGGGACGGGTCATCGAACGTTGCGGAAACAGAGGGATGGTAGGTTGACCTTGAAGCATGAAGTAATGATTTTGTTCCGGGAACACAAATATCATCAGTAGTTGTTTGGTCTATCAAACGAATTAGCAAATTTTTCTAAAGTTATGGGATACTAGATAGCTCATACTGGGAGGCGGTAAAGAACTTGAAAATGCATCGTAATCTTGGAGAAATAGCGATAATGGAGATGCATTAGCGGGAGAGTTTGATCCTTCATTACCGGATAGTCTCGTTACAATTGAACTAGGATCGTGGGAAAATATGCAAGATTCGCTAGCTAAACAATTTCCAGCGACCCAATACCTATTCGATAACACGTAGGCGTGAATAAGTTAATCAATTTCAACCCACCACTTGCAACAAGTCTCGGAAAGTTTTCACAATTACGGAATAATCCTTCACATACCGGCAAATAGTCTTGGATGGGTCATGAGAAAATCGGCAATCAGCTTTATAACAATGGCCAGTAGCAAGCCAATATTTGCACATTATACTCGTTTTAGTAGGACAGCCTGGAGTAGCAGGTCTATGAACAGGAGACATAGAGTTTGACAAAGCCAAAGACTTATCATTTGACGACCAAATGGCAGTATTGCGCTGCGATTGTTGCTGCTGTTTATTAGCCGTTAGTGGGGGAGAATTTTTTGACAGGGCCATGATCGTAATACCAAGATCGTAATTATTCTGTTCTAAAGCCCGTTCAATTTCTTGATCGGAAAAGGAATCCTTGAAGATACTCCCAAGAATATCTAACAGACTAGGTTCGGCAGAGACATTTGATAGGCGCATATTGTTTGGCATAATAGCAGAGACAAGTTGATTATCATCATTATTCGATCCGGTGACCCATTCAGAGCCGTAAGTATGGGCGTACCTATAAGCATCGGAATTTGTAGTTGTAGTAGAAACTTTATAGTTATCCAAACTCGGGCTGTAAGGGATATGAGAAGAAGCCAAGGCAAGCTGAGGAGACTGATGAGAAGGTGTAAAAGGAGAAGGAAAATTAGGAGACTTTGTAAGAGTAGAGGGTTGAGAGCGAACATAACTTGATGCTGACGTATGAGCATTCACTGTCTGTAAATTTGTTGGAATAATAGTTGGAGTAGGTACCATGGTAGTAACAGAAGCGGCACTGGAAACAGTTGATAAATTCAACTTTGAATTGACGGAAGTTTTAGAAAGTTGGGAGCGATTAACTTGCCATACAGGGGCCACTGGACGTTGTAAATTTCGAAGACGAGAAGGAGGTGAACGAGAAGCAGTACGACCAGTTTCATGAAATCTCCAAAGAGCATCCAAGATAGCATTTTCCAAAGCTTTGCCGGTAAGGTGAGTTTCTCTACGTAAAACCTCTTCTAACTTATCCGTCTTAACCTCATCCATCAACGATTCATCGCTGAGGATTGGTAGACAATGTGTATAATACTCATCAGGAATCATTCCCAACAACTCGTATAATGAAATCACGTGATATTCGAGTTAAGGAGCGGAATAAGGCCGAAGTAAGAATAGACGAACGGGACCAAGTAGTTCGAGGGGGAAGCATTAGGTAAAAATGAAGTTGATATGAACGAATAAGAATATAAGAAGGGAAAAGAGAGGGGAAAGTGATGGGTGAAGATAGAATGGTATGATGAAGATGTAGAAGTGTAGACAGAAATAGGGGAGATCAGGCGAATAAGTGGGGAAGATAATCATGCAAAGTGATGAATGATGAATTCAGTAAAGAATCGATCATTACACGACATGACATGAATATAACCAGAGTGAAATGTCTTGCTTTAGGAGAAAGGTATAGAAATGGTCAAAATGAGTTATCAAAGAGAGCACGCGTAATGTATCGCGAAATACGGTTAAAAAAATTTCGTGATATCAAATTACAAGAAGGCGAGCGTGTTGATAGAATATTGGAAGGAAGAAATAGCAAGACGAGACACAACTGGTCAAAAAAGGAAAGGTGGTTAAATTAAGACAAGAAAATTTCGCAAGACCACTGATCGTAGGAAGAAATGTGATAGATTGTATGGCGTAGTTGAGAGATAAGATAGTCAACATATATATTGACAGATTGAGCACGACGCCATATGCAAGCTAGACAGATAAATTAAACGAAGTGTAACGGGTGAGAAAGGAAAGTTCTTAACGTGAAGAATTTACGTGCACGCGATGACACGGTGATAAAAAGATTTTTTTTTCGGCCCGCTAAAAAAATAAAAATTCTGGTAGAAGAGAGATTAAACTCTTTTTCTCGCCCGCGCTCATCCAGAAACCCTTTAACAAGTCCCTTCGCCACATTCGGTCCGTCTGAGCCACAGATGCACAGCCATGTGGCGTATGTGGCTCAGTACTTCGAGGGCGTGGGAGGGAAGTGTTGGCGTGGCTCGGTTCAGCCCAATTCCCAATAACCTCTTAGTAAAGAGGTGTGGAAATTGTTTATTTGACGACAAAAATTCGTTACTCCATCAATTTACATTCTATTCATAACTCTATCTTAGTTAAAGAAAAATTTAGGGATAACTTTGACTTAATGCAATTTTATTTATATTTGTTTTGCATTTTGTACTACTCAATTTCACCGTCTATTTCACCATTGAACTTGGTCATGCCCCAACCCACAATACCTTTATTCATATTCATTTTTCTAAGCCTAATCTGATACTTTATATTTTTGCTGTTAAGAGATATTGTGTTTTAATAATAATAACAACAAGATTCAAAAAATCTACAAAAACTTCATCCTTAACCTCAACTTTTTACCTATTCATGGCTCCATCCCATCCCAATTCCTTTCTTCTGGCACTAACTTCCTACTGTTCTCGGATAAATTATCGTCCGTGCCGGTTGTGTGGTGTTATCATGTGACCATTAGTGTTAAGAGTCTGACGAGAACTTGCCTTTCGGCCTTTTTTACTTAACGTGGAGATATGCGAGAAGGTAACGTCGGGTTTTATAAGTTACTTTGTTCGAGAAGCCTTTTTATTGTCTTATTAATCTATACGCTCGAATGAAGTTAAATTTCTGGAGAGCGCGATGGTTCACGTCTCGGGCTCAGTCACCACCTCGTACTCCATCGTTTACTTCACCCTCACATTCATGCTTAAATGATGATGCCAGTGAAAATTCTTCTATCGCATCTTCAGCCTATATAACACCGCCAAGATGGAATACCAATGGGTCATACATCCCTGTTAACGTGAGGATTCCGGATGTTCATGATAGTGATGATTTCACTACCCGTAGGGATCAGCACATTTCACAATCACATTTCATCACTACACTATCCGACACGTTTGCAGAAGCAAGATGTCAATTTTTACGCCATCAGAATAAGTTTATCAAAATGTACCGCAAATTAAGCTCACTACAACGAAAGCTACTCATTTTGTTAGTGTTACTTGTGTTTACATTGACTATACTATTCCTAGTGTACAAAGACCATATACTCGCGCTGCTTATGACTTGGGCGTACCAGTGGAGCAATATTCGAGCTGGTTGGTTACTCATTACATTAGGAATTATTATCACATCATTTCCTCCGTTAATAGGCTACTCCACTATTGTTACCCTATCAGGATTCATTTACGGCGTTCCACTAGGATGGTTCATCGCCGCACCATCTACTGTTATAGGATCTTTTCTATCATTCATGGTATCAAGATTTATCCTTCGAGGTTTTGCAAGCCGACTTGCATCGGATTCGCGCTTTTCAGCTGTTGCTATTGCCATTGAACACGATGGATTAAAACTTCTCGTGTTAATCAGATTGTGTCCGCTCCCTTTTTCCTTGTCAAACGCTGCTCTTGCAACAGTATACAATGTGGAATGGTATACGTTCGTACTTGCAACACTTTTGTCTACTCCCAAGCTTTTACTACATGTTTTTATAGGCCGAGAATTAGCAGAGTTGGCCCGCGAAAAGAAGGACATGAGTATGAAAGCTCGATTACTCTCCTCTATGGGAATCCTAATTGGTGTATCTGCTGGGTTAATTGTTGGAATGACGATATTTCGGAAAGCTCGTTTAAGATCCATGCACCTTGAATCTAGCCAAAGACTTATCAGTACCAATGAGTTTGGCGATGCATGGGATGATTATACTCGTGGACGTGCATTTCCTGATGACAATGAGTCCACTTTGAACAATCATGGATTTCGATCAACATGATAATTCGGTTATTAAACCACTTGTGCTTAACACATCATTTTACACATGCGCTCATGCATACATTATAAGCTTGACCTTCCATTTGTCAATCCTACCGATGGCTAGCATATGTTAACAAGAATTTACAATACGTTAGTAAATACTTGCAAGCTTTTGTCCATGACTCTTCCTGATTAAAGCCTGCTAAACAGATGCTAACATCGTGGATACGGTCCTTATGAATAGAGTATGGCATTTTAACCTTTCTCGCATTTCCACATCCCGAATCTGACGTCTCATTTGATTGAGCTTCGACCCACTCTCCTAATTGTCGAATACAGTCTAAGAAGGCAATCATGGCGGTATCGAATCTTCTGTTTAGGAAAGCCAAACCAAGCGGACGATCGCCTTTACAAAAAAGGTCATAGGACGTTACATTTGTATTCCCATCCACTGATGTTGAAGCATTTGCTAATCGGTCTATACGATCTATCGTGGAAAATGATCCCATGGGATTTAGTCGGTACATATCGAAGTCGAATTTCAGAATGTTTGCTACTGTCGATACGAGTAGACAAGTTTGACCAAGTGCAGCGTTTATTTCAGCCCATTCAACTGGTCCACCTGATGATGATGATGCCTTACCCAATCTTAGTCCATTAATTGTACCAAACGGACCGTCGTGTCCAATATTAAATGTATCATTAAATACGTCGGTGCGCTGTAAACTTTTAAGTAAATTTGACTTATGCTCTATCTTTGCCATTAAACCATCGTGCTCATTTTTTCGATCCTTAAACTTAAGGTAACATTCGTTTCTTCGTCTCCAAAACTCTTCAGCTTGAGAGTCTAATTCCCAAGATGCTTTGTTAAGAGAAGCAATTTCCTCCCTTAACTTGGCTCTTTCGCATTCTAGGATTTCGAGTTCTTTGAGCGCATTTTGTTCATCATTACGTGCATTGTCTAATTCTTTCTGAGCTTTAATCCACTCTTCCGGGAGTGGAACACTTGCCTCGGCTTCGCGTAAAAATTGCATGTATACGTCGCGTTCTTTGCTAAGTGTATTTAAGCGTTCCTGCAACCCGTTTGCTAACAAGTTGCAACATTCATAGCAAATTGGATGATCAACGTTAGATCGAGCTGAAAGTATCTCGAATAATCGATTCACCATTACCATACGTTGGGATAAATTAATTCCGTGTGCTGATGTATCATCATCATCATCATCGTCACTTTTGGCCGTTGATAAGACTTTGGGAGGGGTAAGATCGATTTGGGCGATACGATCAATATTATCGTTATTCTTAAAGTAATGGATAGTCGCATCTGGAAGAGGAACTGTTGATTCTACCTGGGATTTGCTTAAAACGACAAAAGACATAGAATTATCCCGTACTTCCACTGTTTTGCGATGCATAGGTCCACGAGACGATACGCTAGCTTCAGCGTAAATTTCTCGCATTTCCGGCTGACCTGCAAAACATGTATTATTACTTTCCTGAATTCTTTCATCGTGAATTGCTGTGCTTTCATTATCTTCGTCTGAATGTCAACAAGTTCCATTTCAAGGTGTGTTATATGGTTAGCCTTACATACAGATTGCCAACTTTATCATACATTCAAAAACATAACTCACTAGTCAAGAGATTAAATCCGGCAGCATTAAGATTTTCCAATCCGTGATCTAACCGTAATACAGCACGACATTGTGAACAAATCATTCTATAAACTTCATGACAAAGTATCAAGTTTTTTTCATTCCACCATCAAAGAATTCCTCTCAGAAACAGTTCTCCCTTCGCTTCTGGACTTTTGAACTAGTCAGGCACGTGACCATTCCCCTCAGTACAACGCGCAACACGGTAAGCAGAAGATTTAATGTATAGATAAAGGGAAAGGATTTTAAGGTAAGACGATCCAAAACTTGTAAATACTTGAGAATTTTGAATGATATATGTATTAACATTAAAGATTGAGAATATCCTTGAAGAGGATTAAGCAAATTGAATTAAGCGGGGGCTTTAAAATTCAATTTTTAAATGGGAGCTGAATTTGGTTAATTGACGATATATTTAAGACTAGGATTTATTGTTGAAAGCTGCGATGGGAGTTGGTGTAATGCGAACTTATCAAGAGTATCCAGAGCATGAGATACATGAATTACGAAATAAAAGTTTATGGATCGCTAGATTAAAGCGATTGAAAGATGTGTCAATGTGAAATTGACACAGGCACATTTAACATCATGAACTTGGAAGACGCGTCTGAGGATAGTTTGGATGTGAGTCGGCGCGCTAACGATAGGAAATTAGAGAACGCATTTCAAGCTATCTATGATAAGTATTCGTGCGATTTCACGGGAATCGGGGATGAAATTGATTTGTTAACGGGTGAGATTGTGGTTAATAATGGCCACGTACTTGGTATGCGTGATGAACGTGATATAGGTATACCAGTTGAAAATGTATCGGAAGATGCAGATGACGAGGGCGATGAATTTCGTGTATTTCGTTCTTTCTGGAATTGTTTGGTGAGCCCTCAAGCGTATAAATCAGATGGTTCTGACTATACGAGCAGTGAAAATTTATATGATCCCTTAACAACATCTAATGATGATGCGGAATCTCAGTCTGCACCATTTCATGTGGATTCTTCGTCAAATGTACCCAAGAATTGCCCGTTAACACCACCTCACGTTTCGACAGAATTATCCTATGATGTTTATTCGAATGAGGATGCGTTGGAAGATGTAAACGATTCCGGATCTGAGGTTATACACGATGATCAAATTTTACTCTTTTCAGATTCACTTAGCGACGAACGAATATTAGAGCCCGATTTCTTAGATCAGCTATCCTTAAGCGATTGTGACAGTGATACGTGGATTTATGACAAAGGTAAACATTTACCAAGTCGTTTGAATGGTTCCGATCAAGCTCACAACAGGCTACTCAAGCGCGCTAAAAGTTGTGATATGGATTGTGCCAATCGTACACCTTATCGGCGGAATTCGCTTCCAATTACATCTCGTGCTTGTTCAGTTACCGCTAATTTATTAACACCTCAGATACGCGGAAAATCCCGCTTTAAAAAGTCTTCTGATTCGGAATTAAAACGTCAAAGCATGGCCGAATTTAGAGAGCATTTGGCCAGTCAAATATGGGAATTTTTACGTCGTGCCAAAGTTGAAGGTGGCGTTAATGATCATTCCCGTTGTTTGCTGGATATTGTTAAACGGTTTCAAAAGAGTCAAGAAGCTAATGCGAATCGAAGAGTGCGAAAAAGATCAATTTGGGCGCCGCCAATTGTATACGCTTCCAAATCTGAAGACGCGAATGAAGAGTTGGGGAATGAAGAATCATACACCACTGATGAATCCAACGTGCTAGTTCAGAGAAAAGCATGCAAGGATAATGTTCGAATTAGTGCTTCAAGTGACGGTAACAAGGACAAGGCGACTTCGTTAAATGGTTTATCATCTTATGCGTCCCTTAATTCAATTTTATACAGTACTAAGTGCAATAAGGATAGCGCTAAACACTTGCGACAAAGTGATGTGAGTAAATGTAGCAATTCCAATGAAATGTTAGACCAAAGAGGGTGGGAAGAAACGCAGTATGAGAGGGATGAAAAATCACTTAATTCTAGCGGGGGACTCGTGAAACGTGAAGAAAGTGTAGAAAGTTTGAACGAATTAATCGGAGACAAACAAGTGAGACAGAAAAGCGGGTCACCCTGTCTGGACCGTTCGGAATATCGAGTCAATGGTAAACCGGAGGAGCAATTTGAACCAAACAGAATTGAGTACGAAGCAGATCAAAGCGCCAGGGAAAATAAGCGTAATAGTTGGCGCAGCGTAGTGAAACTTTCTCATCGGGTAATCTGTGAAAAGGAAGACAAAAAGGCTTTGAACAAGAACGAGAAGAGAAAGGATGTACCGAATGTCGATCTATGTATAGCCAACGAGAGTCGAATTAAGCAAGATTGTGATATAGATAATGCGCAGAGCTTTATGATGAATGATGGCATAGAAAATGGTGCTAATGAAGTTTATAAACCGAATGGACATGATCAAAATCGCCCGAACTGTCAAACTCGGGGAAAGCGACGCAGGCAACCCAGCGGAAAGTGGAGCGAATGGGCCCAATGTAAACGGAGATTTGCCTTGGAAAGGGATGTTGAAGCAACTTTTAACCAACGGGATTCCAAATCATTGAAGGATGGATTAAAGATACTTGATAGGGATAACCAAGTAAAGGATAAATTTGGAGTCCGTTCTAGTTCAGTGGAAGTAGAAGTTGGATCACCTCCACGGGGAATTGTCATGGAAAAATTAAGAGCAGATGGGGGTCTACTTTTTTATCATGGGGGAAGAAATCGACGAGATAACGGGACGGGTGAAAGCTGGCAAGGGGAAGATGAATTGGTTAATTTGGCATGAAAGTAGTGTTAAACGCAAATGGATTGTTTTGTCGGGACTTATGAATTGAGAAAAGTGGTTAAATTAAGTATATTATCAATTGAAGCAAAGGTTGTAGCGGGCAACTTATACGCTTCAGGCCAGAATTGAGAAAGATGCCGATCACCCGAATCGCACATTAATGTTAGAATACGATGATTGGGGCCTAATTGACGGGCCAACCTAACTGCTGCAACACCTGTTGGTAAAAATAATTTCATTTTTAAATGTTTGTTAATGACTGATCAATGAATACGTGTGGTTGCATAAAACTTACAGTGCACAGCAGTACTACTGCCAACGAATAGTCCTTCATTTTCAAGAAGATATCTAGCCATTGCTAAAGCTTGAACATCAGGCACTTGGAAAGAATGGGTAATTCGATGAAGTATAAGTTGTAGATTAGGTGTAATTCTTGTTAAACCGATACCTTGAATTATCGAATCGATTTGATGTCGTTTTCGGTAGGATTCCCGTTGGGTACAATTAAATAACGTTTTATAAGTTATTAAATTGTATAGAGAACTTCCTGCTGGATCAGCCAAACATATTTTGAGATTTGGCAAGTATTTTAACAAATAATGAGAGATACCCGCAATACTACCGCCCGTACCCGCACCACAGACAAAAGCGTCCAATTTACCGGCAACTTGACGATAGATTTCCGGTCCAGTTGTCGTGAAATGAGCATGACAGTTGGCTAGATTATTGAATTGATCGGCAAAATAGCCCGTAGATCCAGCTTGTTCACTCAGGTATTTAGCATAATTTGAATAGTGCATTGGATCACTAACACTCGTAGCTTTTACTGTAACCACCTTAGCTCCTAAGTGATTAAGGAGGTCTAATTTTTCACGACTAGTATCATCATTTAAGCATACACATACATTGTAACCACGACTTTTGGCTACACTAGTTAATGAGATAGCAGTACTTCCTGAACTTCCCTCGAATATTGTACATCCCGGTGTTAATTTTCCCGACGATTCGGCTTCATCAATAATGGATAAAGCGACCCTATCCTTAGAGCTTTGTCCGGCTCCATTAAGAAACTGTGTACGAAATAATAATCATTATAATTAAAATTATGAACGAATCTTTCAATTATTAACATTCAACCTTACCTCTGCTTTTCCCAAGATCTCGCACTTAGTAGCATCACATAGAGAACCAATTCGTAAAATTGGCGTATTTCCAATCAACTGTCTAATACCAGTATCTGACCTTAACTCACTTGCTCTTTTTTGCCTAGCTAGTAAATACTTGGCTAATTCCACTCCTATAATCCAACCACTTACACTAATCACCACAATCCTAACAACTTTTGTCAAATTTTCCATCACCAAAATGTCGTGATGCCTTCAAGCGACGTTGCCGCCACTCAAAACCTTCGGGCTCCGGGAAAATAATTTTCCCCAACTGCTCGGTGCGCATCAACCTTTAGCCGGCCTCGCGTCGTTAAATTCGCACATTTGGCGACGGCAAAAAGAAGTTCACGATGATGATTTTTAACATTTTTTTTATCGGGGAGAATATATCGCGTGCTTTGCAATAAAGAGATGTGGGCTCAATGAATTTTTGGAGAAAAATCCGCTCAATCCAACTCCCCCAATCTGCAAGTGATGCTTGGTCACCGCGTCCTGTCTTTACATTTCCTCATGATAGTCCGAGTCAGAATAATGCATTGTCACAATTATCTGCTTTTCCCTTGTTAAAATCGACGGATTTAACACGTTTAAAATCACCTCCTACCAAGGTTAGAATACTCTTTCGTGATTTCGTTCATGATTCCCTCTATAATCCTAATTACGGCTATTTTTCACGACGGGCTACCATATTTAATACACTACCGTTTAACTTTAAACAAATTAAATCCGATGCTCATTTTTTCGATTTACTTCAACAAGCCTACGTTGATTTTGAGCGAAATTTGGATGATGAACTTCCCCAACCTGATCCAACCCGTCAACTCTGGCACACCCCTTCGGAACTATTCAGGCCACACTACGCTTTCGCATTAGCTCGATTTATTGTTACACAGTATATCCTTTCCTATTATCCGTATGAAGACCTGAAAATTTTTGAAATTGGCGCTGGAACAGGCTCATTAGCTTGTGATATACTCTCGTTTATTCGATACTCCTATCCAGAAGTGTACTCGCGTACTCATTACACTATCATTGAAATTTCTACGTCACTCGCTCAACGTCAACACCATGCTCTAATAAACGCTTCCCATCACTCTCACTTTGAAATCATTAACCAATCTGTCCTGGACTGGTCTAAATCCTCACTACATTCTCCATGCTACTTTCTGGCTTGTGAAGTATTCGATAATCTCTCTCACGATCAGCTTCGTTACCAGCCTGAAACGTTTATACCGCTCCAAAGTTACGTCTTTATCGACGAAAAGGGTCAATTCCACGAATACTTTCAAGCTGATCTTGATCCGTTACTTTCCCGCTTTTTAGCATATCGTGATCGTGTACCATCCGCACTAATTCCCCGTCCATCACGACCCTTCTTCGGAAATCTAACTCATCCTGAATACGTCCCAACTAATTTGTTTCGCTTATTTAACACGTTAAATACATCATTCCCACGTCATACCTTAATTGCTACTGATTTTCATGCACTGCCTACCTTGCTTCCAGGACTCAATGCACCAGTAGTTCAAACTCGATACAATCATCGTACTATACCCGTATCTACACCTCTTGTTAAACCGGGTTATTTCGACTACTTCTTCCCTACTAATTTTGGCCTTATGTCGCACATTTATCGCTTGGTCACCGGAAAATTTACCCGTGTGTATACACACGAAGAATTCCTTTGCGAATGGGCAGACGTCAATGAAACCCAGACTAGAAACGGCGAGAACCCCATGTTGTCCTGGTATTCTAATGCTAGCGTGATTACCACCATATGACTTGGTTTTATCAAAATTGCGCTTCCTTGCTAAATTGGCAATTGAAGCTTTAATATTAAATTCTCCAAGATTTCTCCCGCAGCTCGCAACCCTGATTGATATGCTCCATGAACTGTTGCAGGATGTGTTGAGCATGTAGCTTCTCCCGCAAAGTATACCGGATCCACATGTTTAGCTAGTTTAGCATATCCTTCTACTTCGGCGTACGGCGTGCTAAGTGAGTATGAACCTCTCGCAAATTCGTCAGACTTCCATCGCGTTATATACGCTTGTTCAAGTACGGGAAGTTCTTCCGTGGGCATATCTTGCAAGAAAATTCGAAATAGCTGTTGGGTACATTCGTTAGATATGGTTTCATCTGACGTTGATTCTGTTGCTTCTGCTGCGTACCCCGCCATCACACAGATGAGTACTGGATGATTTACTACCTTTGCCAAATTCCAGAATGTGTAATATGCGCCGCGTCGTCGTTCGTAACTGGACAGTTTGTACAAACATTTACCTAGCGGCGCATTATGAAGCAAACCGAAACCAGCGATATCTTTATCCCAGAAAACTCGATTATACACTAAAACGACCTTATTTATCAAACCATTTTCCATGTTATCCACTGCATCTTGTTTCCACTGTGGAAGTGGAGGCGTAAATTTAACATCCTTCGACTTGAGTACCCCCAACGGCACTGTGCACACTACTTTACGCGCCGTGAATATACGTCCGTCCCGACAATTCACTTTCACACGATCATCTCCGCACAGTTCTACTTCACGAACAACTGTGTCGCGATGAATATTCAAATCGTATGGATTCGAGGCTAAATTTTCAATCACTTCATTGTATCCTTCACACAAAACGCCGTACGCTCCATCAGAAGTGTTATCGTCCTTGCGTGACCATACACTACGATGAAGCTTTGACACAAGAGTTGCACTTGAGTATTCCAGATTTGCAATATGCCAATTGAGCAGTCTTAAATCAAGAGGCGTGAGATTAACATGACTGCTGTAGGTGTCGATCATAGCAGAGATAAATTCGCCTAGATTTGAAGTTTCTAATTTGGCTGCTTCAGGCACCGCACCTGTGATAAACCTCGGACCTGTAATACGAAAATTTAACGCTGGAGCGCACGGTGACGAAGTAAAAGAGCGTTTCCTGAAGCCCATTTTCCGAAGTTCATGAAAGTTTGGTTCATGTGGCAAAAATTCCGATTGATGCGCCCTTTCACGGATATCATTGAATAATGTATCCGCTCGTTCATCCACACTCAGATCAACCCACCCTGTCTTGTTACTTTGATTATCAATTCCATAACGACATTTGCATATAAAATTAGCGGGGTGATCATCATCAACGAAGCTGCTCTGATCATTGTGATCTCCAACATCCCATATTTTGAAAATATGTGCACTCAAGTCCGGCATACAGTGAACTGGCATGGAAAGCTGACCACGAATTAGCGTATTAAGTGGGCTTCCACGCTGAAAGCCAGAGATGATTTGAGCACCAAGTTCGATAATTGGGTTTTTGACTCTACTTTTAGTGTTTGAGCCAACCTCTTCTACATTTTCGCTGATAGGATGCGAATCAAACGTAATAGTATGAATGCGGCCACCAAGTCGGCTGCGAGCTTCAAGAAGTACAATGCGCGGAACATCAATTTTAGCAGCGCGAAAGTAGCCACCAAATTGACGAAAAAGGCTGTGGAGCTGCCGTGCGCAACTTAACCCTGCTATTCCAGCTCCAATAATGATAATCATATTACTTTCACTATTGTCGTTATTATTTTTATTCAATTCTCCTGACATTGTTTGATCAAAACCAAAACTTTCTTGACCGTCAAGGGTTTCATCATTTTCTGGCCCAAACATGCAGATTGGTACGTTCACGCATCCATGGTTCACGTATCCTCGTAACGCCAACCAACGCAATGCTCGTATACCCAAGACTCCAGCCCAAGTTCGAGCTTCTAGCTTCGTAACGCTCAGCAGGGGGTTCCGCAACCACAGGTGTAGAATAGCGTTACGAGCTTTCAAATATGCTGCTCGTGATATTTCATCTTCTCCAGCCCAAGCGTACTCTTCATCATGCAACACTGGCCACATAAACCCCGATGATTGAAATTCTTGACAGCATAGACGAGCATACTCTTGTGCTTCTCGAATACGTCCCGTGCGCCAGTATGCCATACTTTGTGTAGCGTAAGCGCAGGCGTAACAGCAATTTGAGATAATGATTGAGTTGATGCCACGGTTGGTTAAAACTAGAACGATGGTATGCGTTGATATACCCGGAAGTTGGACTTGTAAATGCAAGTGCTCATCATGCAGCAGAGCTGTGACTCGACCCCTGTCTACTTATATCCAATGTCGAGCCAACAGCTGCACACGGTGAGTAGGACGGTCAGATACTTCGACGGGCTCATCCGACTTTAAATGAGACAGTGTAAACTCGGGTGCGTTACCCCATACCACGGGTGTGTAGCTGTACGACAAATTTTGCCAGTCGCAATTCCCTTGATTCGGTACACTACAGCAGTTGGCGCAGTGCGCAGCGAGAGGAAATGGTGACGTCGATGCTAGTGCCGTAGACGAAGTAGACATTTGTGTACTCGCTGACGACGGAAGTGTATAGGTAGAAACATAGCGTGAATTAGTGTATATTTCTTCACATTGCAAGTCGGGATGTAAAATGCGAACTGGGTCGTAGTTTATACGACACTTTGTATTTTTTGCACTCAGTGTGTCGTCAATACCGAAAGTTAATTCGTCAGCCCATGAACTAGGTGGGTAATTATCGCATGATTCGTGTAATTCATGGGTTAAAATATTACACACTTCTTGGCCATCGATGAGTTCTTGTTTTTGCGTATCTGTAAACGTGTCAGGGCGAGAGGCAAATTCAGATGGGGCTGAATTTATGTTTAATGGTAAAATTGATGGAATCGTAATTGACGAGTTAGTCGTGTAATCATTTATGTTAATTGAATCAACAGGATTATGCTCTTGTGCGGTGCTTTTACGATGTAATACCCCGTCTATATGCGCTAAGTTCAATCTGGCTACCGATGGACCATCCTGGTTCATGGATGAATTAGAAGCTTTAGTCGAACGCGATAAACTGGAGCTACTGGGATCTGGTGCATTAACAGGGGTAATATGAACCACACTCTTCACCAGTTGTGATGCCGAGTCGCAAATCCGATTCAATAATCCGGGATCGGTACTTTTTTCGTGTGCATTATTATCTGTATTACCGATGTGATTTTGCATCTTATTTTGTGATTATTAGAATGCGTAATATCAAGCAGAAAATTGATAAATCCGATGTTAGTTGATGCGTAAAGTATTTTTCACCCTTGTAAAAGTATCTATTATATGTCCAACATCAAAAAACCTTCTTTTGCCCAAAATTTAAACGTTAACTACAAAGTTAACTTTTTAACTAAATATTATCTTGTAAACGCTTGTCCACCGTACTTTCGCTTGCGCAAATTTACTAAAATTTCACTTTAGCCTGACGTTAAACACGTGATGAAACATGACCGCCCCTCGGCTATGCGGAGAAATAGCCGTGCCGAGGGATCAAATCACATGAACCGGAGGTATGTGGCGCAGGGAAAGGAAAATTTGACGAAAGAGTTTTGTGTTGGTGATGGAGCTCTCGAGAATTAAAAGGTTTGGGGTGACGGATATGTTTATTCTTTACTACTATGTACGTTGGTGAAGTTAAAAATGATAAAGATGATCTGCATGAGTATATTACGGTTAGGGGATCAGACAGTGTTACAGGGGAGAATAGTTTAGATTTAAAGGTTATACGCACTTTATACGCGCATCAGTTGCCTTTCTGGTTTTTAAATGATTCATTGGAGCAAAAGTGTAAAGATGATGATAACTTTATTATACCACTGTACAGAGTGTTTCAAGCAAACGATATCTGCCAACTTACACCGCGATATGTTAAACGAGCACGATTAAGCAATGCTACGCGAATCCTTATTACCCAGCTAGTCTCATCAGGTGTAAAACCACACTTCTACGTTGTTGAATGTTTACACTACGGCCATTATGCGGCGCGTAGACTCGCTCATTGGGTAACCTTGAGTGATTTATCGCGTATGGGTAGCTCACCAGATGCGACGCTGCCCGAGATGTGCGATTTCGCTAACGTTGCGGATCATTCTCCATTGTGCACATGGTGGAGTGCCGCCTCGATCAATTCTAAGGTTGATTTAACACAGATCCCAGAAGATATTACCTTAACGCATGCCAATCTATCCGTAATTTCTAACTCTTATCATTGTGATACGGGTTCTATAACTATACCACGGGCAGACGTTAATTCGAATCCCCTGGAAGCGTTTATTCGGGAATATCTCAAATTTATTTATTTAACAAGGGCATCTTTGGCCTTTTTTACCAAAGGACCAATGTCACGATTACGACGTGCTTTTGTCATTTCTTTGGCGAATGGCGAGCCAAATACTTACGTCGAGTCATCTTCGCTATTATTCGCACACTTTTTACGTACCATGGTACTTACTACGAAGCAAATGGACAGAAAGTACCGTAAAACACTCTTGGAGTACATTGAAGCACGTAGTTCATTTTACGATGGAGGGGAAAAAGAACGCCGAAAAGTTAAAACGGTGTCAAATTTGGGCTTACGTTCTCGTAGTGATGGGATGTATGCGTTTGAATGGGAATATATTGATGCATGGATTTTGGGGCAAATGTCGCGTACTAGTAATGCAGTGATTGACGATCGATCAAGTCCTGATCGTGATGAGAGATTTGTACAACGACGGATAGCGGAATTGCGGGTGCGAGAAATTTTAGCGCAAATTATCCTAATGCTTGAGATATTATCAGCTGGAAAAGCGGGTGTTAATGTAGTACAGAAAAGTGTAAAATCACCGGCAAAGCCTTTGAATCGAAGTGAATCACCGTCTTGTGAAGATAGCGTGCAAAGCATACCAATTGGTTTGATACAACGGTTTATGAATGAAAAAAAATCGATCAAAACTATAGAGGGTAAATTAAAGCTTGAAATTCATTTGCTTGTTGACAAATTATGCATATGGCAATCGCTTCAGGAGTCATCCCACGAATTGATATCTGAAGAAGCCGAGGAAAAGTTTGATGAAGTACAGAATATATTTAAACCATTTTGCCAGGAGATATTAATTCCATTTTACAAATCAAGGATCCCTGGTTTGGTGAGTTCAATAATACACAAATTGGGCGTTGGAAGTACGAGCAGAGTGAGGGAAACAGGGCGATTGAAAGGGGCGAGATATGAAGACGGTGCTAAAAGTGAAGTAAAGGTATCGGGGAAACGAAGAAAGGAAAGCTTCCGAATGGCAAAGAAAGGTGATGAGACAGCAAAATTTAAAGGAGAAACTATTAAGGCGGAAACCAGTAAGGAGGGAGGATTAGCACGACGAAGTCGAGCGTTAGCACAGATGAGATCACGAGAAGTTGATGTTTCGGCATTGCCAACATCAGCATGCTCAGCATTGTCACGAACAACACACGGAAAACGCGAGGATAAATCAAGAGAGGTGAAGTCATTAACAAAGGAGAAAAGAGACGATGGGGGAGAACATACTGGACATGGACCAAGTAGCAAACGGAGATATTCAGAAGCGTTTGATACGATATATAGTTCAGACTCGTCACGATCATCACCGAATTCACCATCACCATTATCGTACAAACGGGTTATTGTTAATCAAGCCATAAAAGTAATCCGACCCATGGAAAAATTGAACAGATCGACAAATAGGGAAAAGCAAATTTCTCGAATGACCGGGCCCGTTGTTCAAGTGACGGTTACGCCCACAAGTAAGAGAAAGGTTGACTTTGTCAATATTAAGAGTACCCCGCTAAGATTAACGTCGAAATTTAATAAATACAGTGAACATGATGAAATAGTATGAGAGGTAAATTGAATGTTGAACTACCTGTATAATTTGGAAAAGTTGGTTGAATGAGTGCTATACATGTATACTCGGTGAATCAAATTCAGGCCACTGATAAAAAAACAGTTCATCGCTTTGATAATCAAACATGATCGAATAAATTGAACATCTAGTTGATTCTGGTTCACGATCTTGCGTGTGTCCAAGAAAAATATCGCGAAACGCATTCACGATCGTGAACTCGTTCGCTTTTAAAAACCCCTGTGGATTGGTCATCCTCGCGACATGAAAGTTGAAGGACTTGAAGGGACACAAAGATAATAGAAAGTTGAGGTAGGGAAGGGAATTGGAATGATAAGAGAGACTTTAAGAGGGCTAAACAATTAATAGTTTGTTAAAGAACAAATGTACGAGATTTTTTCTTTTTTTAACGGGAGGGAGAGGGGAGAGGATTAAAAAAGAGGGACTGCCCCAGATTTGCTCAGTTGTGTTGAACCAAATACTAAATTCAAAGTATCGATTTAGTATCGGTAATGATCAGGTTTGAATGGACCAGATATGGGTAAACTCAAATAATCGGCTTGAGTTTGGGTCAACTTAGACAATTTAGCATTGACATGATCCAAATGTAATCGAGCAACTTCTTCATCCAAGATTTTGGGCAACACAGCAACACTAATGGGGGGGGAATTTGAAGATTTTCTAAATTCGGGACATTTCTCCAAAAATTCATCATCTGCTCCTTTATACAACATTATTTGGGCTAGAACTTGATTTGTGAATGAACAGCTCATTACAAATGAAGGATGTCCAGTTGCACAGCCTAAGTTAACTAACCGTCCGGCAGCTAAGATTATTATGTTTCTTCCGTTGTCTAGTAAGTACCGGTCGACCTGTGGTTTGATGTTTTGTACAGATTTGGCATTTTTGTTCAACCATGCTACGTCAATTTCAATGTCAAAATGGCCAATATTGCATACTATTGAATCATTTCGCATAACTTCAAAATGTTTCGACGTAATGATATCTCGACATCCCGTTGTTGTAACAAAAATTTGTGCTAATGGAGCTGCTTCTTCCATAGTGACGACTTGGTACCCCGAAACTGCAGCTTGTAATGCATTAATTGGATCAACTTCCGTTATTAAGACTCTAGATCCCGCAGATCTTAATGCTTCGGCACATCCTTTTCCAACGTCACCGTACCCAGCTATCACGGAGATTTTACCCGCTATCATGACATCCGTTGCTCGTTTAATACCATCCAATAAAGATTCTCGGCAACCGTATAAATTATCAAATTTAGATTTGGTAACTGAATCGTTAACGTTAATTGCTGGAATCAACAGCTCACCCCTTCTTAATAGATGGTATAAATGATGTACACCTGTTGTCGTTTCCTCTGACACTCCGTAACAATCTTTAAGCATGTTAGGATATTTCTTGTGAAGTAATTCCGTTAGATCGCCACCATCGTCGAGTATCAGATTCAACGACTTTCCGCTTTTAAATGATACAAGTTGTTGCTCTAAGCACCATTGATATTCTTCTTCAGTCTCTCCTTTCCATGCAAATCTATATAAATGAAGTTAACACTGTACTATCCTTAGGCTTGCCGTCAGTAAAAAAACGTACACAGGTGTACCTCCAGCTGCGATAGCAGCTGCAGCGTGGTCTTGTGTCGAGAATATATTGCAACTTGTCCATGTTACTTCAGCTCCCAATGCAAGCAAAGTTTCAATTAGCACGGCAGTTTGTATTGCTAGACAATGTAGAATAAGCAGCTTATGGTTAGTTCACTATATATTTGAAAGTGTGAGGTGCATTGTGAAGTATTAATAAATGAATTACGAATCCTGTAAACTCACTCATGTGTAAACATCCTGCTATTCTTGCACCTTTTAGCGGTTGTAAGGGTGTATACTTCTTTCGTATTGCCATGAGACCAGGCATTTCATTTTCTGCTAAATCAATTTCTCGTCGACCAAAATTTGCCAAAGATAAATCTGCCACTTTGAAATTTTGCGTGAGTGTGCTTCTATCAATTTCATCATTTTTTAATGATGTAGTCGATTTTACCATGGCCGGTGACCGTGTGGTAGTGAGCGTCATTTTTATCTTTGTACTTCTACCAACAATAAAATAAGAAACCAAGTTCTGATTCCGCGTGGAAATCAAAATTTTCAAAGTTAGGCAATAATGAGTTAAAGAGCTAGCACTTTAATTTCTTCAAAATATATCTTCAACACAACTACCCAAAAGAAATGAATTTTAAAATTCCTTTGATTTCAACCTCCAAATCCCCTCCACTGAACATCCCTTTTCTTTCAACTCAACCATCACGTGATGCTTACTGAATCAATTTAACCGAAATATATGCGAGAGTGCGGAGGAGCAGGGAGGGAGTACCCGGGCTGTGTGACTAATAGGTAGACTAAGTAGATGACGATATTGGTGTTGGACAGCAGGTAAGTTAACTTAAACCCAATTAAAGGGCAGTAATACATAATAACATAAAAAGTTCAAAATGTCGATTATGTTATGGTTAAACAAATCTACCAGTCTTCTAATAAATCTTTAACTCCTCTAACCATTCCGCGTGTAAGTCATGCTCAATAATTTCCATCCCAACACTTTATTTCCCCGTCACATGACTCCTTCTATTTCATCTCATCTCGTTTTTCTTTGGGCATTACAAAAACCGTTTTTAACTAAGCATGTACGTCATCAGATCTTCGGATGAGTAATACTTTGGGCTACCATCGGAGAATGGTTCATCCAGTCCATATCAAAAGTATTTTCTTCTGGCTTTAAAGGTTGACCACCCACTCAAAATTCGTCCATTTTGCAACAATTACCAGTTTTACACGTACCCTTTCTAAAGGAAAATTTATCAGGACGTTTCGTTTGAATTAAACACTTGCTTAAAGTTTATGCTAACCATCAGGAATTAAGGTTTTACGGCACTTTCATGCTAATTTCTCAGTCATCAGACAGTTTGTCCTATACGTGATGAATTTTTTTTGCACTTCCCCGAGAATTTAATTCAAATCATGCATTTAAGACGGACTTTGTCTAACTTTCCCAGGACGGCTCAGAGTGCTCTCTGCAATTTGTCATGATTCGGTGGAATTTGCCATCTATTGCCCTGGCAGCATTACTCTCTGTGATTTTTTCCCATACTTTTGCCTACTTTCCACAATTTAGGTTTATTCCACTAACTCTATGCGTAAGCTTATTGTCGTGCTTTGCCCTTTCAATATGGGTTATTATAACGACCAGTTGGGTTGTTAATGAAAATGACGATTTGGACTATTTTATGGGGTATTCGCTCAAGGCAACTTTTCCCAAATATACATCGTACGATGTATGGAATGCAGAAACAGCTACAATAATATCCAGGAGATCTCCCGATAAATCGGCAATCGTCCCAAATATGCCAATCCTTTCAGAATCTCTAAATAATATTTTAGCTGATGTTATATGCCACTACATCGAAAGTTGGCATTTTAAAGTTTGCTCATCTCCTGGTTTTCCTAGTGAAGTCGACCGTGCCATACGGCAAGTTTGTACTGAACTTGTGAAGCGAATAAAACACCTTGACGTAGCCGAAGTTATAGTCCTTAGAATTATTCCCATAGTCACTAAGCATATTCGTGAGTTTGATATTGCGGAACGAAGTGTTTGTGGTCAAAAAAATTTTGATTATACCTTATTTCCCAATGATGTTAATCGAGCTATTGTTGCAAAGTACAATCAAGGACGCTTGCATAAGGCTGTTCAGGGCAAATTGGAAAGGGACGGTAAAGTCAGACAACAGGAATATCTACGTAACTTGGTAAAGGAAAAGTTTATGAGCATAGTCCCGGATAATCTGAAAAGTAGTTCAATCGTGTTTATCATAATTAAGGAAATTTTGGCATGTGGAATACTTTATCCCTTAATAAATCTATTGGCAAACCCGGACACTATTAATCAGTTACTCGAAAGTTACGGTAAAGTTGCCCTACAAGAACAAAAATCCATTAAGAAGCTTCGTGAAGTTTTAGACGGGTACACACCTCGAAAGCATGAACATTCTCGCGACAACTTACATCGCTTTAGCATCTACGATAACGATGGAAAATTTGAAAAATTCATATCTACTGTACGCAGATGTAACAGCTTAACAGAAGCGAGACGCTTTAAACATGAAGTGACCAATAGTATACTTGATAATTTCAGGGCACAGCGAGATGATTCTGTTCAGTTACGTCGTATGAAAACAGCAAAGAGGTTAATAGATCAGAGAATTCAGCAATTAATGTACGGCGGGGGAAGCCATTGTAGCAAGGGTTTTCGACAAAATCATTCAGAAGTAAATACAATGTGTTCAAAGAATGAAAACAATTTAACCCTCCGTGATATTTTGTACGATCCAGCTGGGCTGGGTGCATTTTCCAACTTTTTAGAGAAAATGAATGTGGGGCATTTAATAAAGTTTTGGGTGGATGTGGATAGTTTTCGCATACCTCTGGAAGATTTAACCGACGGACCTGTTCAGCTTTCACGCATTGATTCTCGCTTTATACTGAGGGATCAAGCTGAGCTTTGTAGGATATACGATCGATACATTGAAAGTTCTCTAATACGAGTGAGTGAAGGTGATCGAGAACGGTTTCTTACATTCTTATTGGAGGGTAGTTCAGCGACCCAAGTGCAGTATCATGAGGCAAGGCGGAGTGTGATTGATGCTCAAAGGGAAGCTTACGAAGAAATGGAGACTAAATATTTTCCCCAATTTAAGGGTTCAGAATGGTGGTTTGAGTTTGTTAAGTTGTACCACCAGCCTAAAGGGAAGGAAACCGAAGGAATAGATGTTGGAGGCTGTGTAAATGCAGTGGGTACGGGAACTGGCGTTGGGACGGGAGTGGGTACTGGTACAACATCGATTTCGATGTTGAACGTATGCTCAAATGCGGAAACGGTTGATGATGGGGGTTCGTCATCTTCACCTTCATCAACATTACGAGATGATGATAAAGAGAACATTGTCAATGCTATGCAAGTTGCACTGAATAATATTATTGAGAAATCACCGGAGTATGATCCGTTATTTGGAGATTTTTGGCGAGACGAAATAGATGACAGTGAAGTAGAGAAAGTAAAGGGTAATACCAGGCGATTATATCAAGAAAAAAAAGGATTTGTGAAACCCAACATAGCCTTATTTGGCTTGATTAATGCACAAGATGGAGAAGAAGGAGATAATGGTGATGGGAAAGGAATAGTTGGACGGAGTAGACATAAAGAGCGAAATTTTTTGGAAGATGGATTATTTGAAGATGATCAAGTTGATGGCAAGATGTCAACGATGATGGGTATAAATGCAAATAAGTTACAGGCAAATAGTTGTTACTATTACGGCGATGATAATATGGAGGAAAATTTTTCTGGAATGAATGAAGAAGGTAATCCAGGAATTATCAAAACTCGAGAAGGTAAAATTCATGAAGCTGCACCGGGAGATTTAGGATTAGCAGAAGCAATTGATACATTAACTGCAAAGATGGAAAGATTGGCAGGACAAGAATCAATTTTAGATTTGCTCATTAAAAAAGCCGAACTTACCAACAACACAATGGAGTTACGCATATTGCGAGAATCAAAGTCAACTGTACAACGAGAAATCCGATTTATCGAACTTCAACGTCGACAGTACATTCTACAAGAGAGTGAGAATGGGCTTTACGGACGAGCAAGTTTATCGATTAATTCCACAATGATGGGACACGATGAAAATGGGCGGGACTTTGTATTGTACATAATTGAAATAACCCGACCAGCAGGAGAATTTCTCCCCGCATCATCATGGATGGTAGCTCGAAGGTATCGTGAATTTCACGAACTTAACAAAAAGCTTCGGGCAAGATTTGCCTGTGTTCGTGAACTTGAATTTCCTCGACGCAAAGTCATGAGTAAACTACATCGAGATCTTTTACAGAAGCGCCGGAGTTGCCTTGAACGGTATTTACGCAACTTATTGTTAAATCCAGCGGTATGCAAGTGTGTTGAATTTCGAGAATTCTTATCGCAGTATACATTTGTCACTCCAGATCATGAATCTTGCAAATCTCAAGGAAATCTATCATCACCCCGTTCATTGGATTCTCGTGATATTCTTTCTCGTTTATATACATCGCTGATCGATGGAATTGATGAAATTTTCGGAAACTTATCCCTAATCAATCACGGAATGTTCACTGTAGCCAATTCCTACCCGGTAGATTCATCAAGAGAATCTCACGATAATACCCCAAGTTCATCATTTCCGAATCTTGTTAAATTGAATTATTCAATTGAGAATCGTAAAACTCCGGAAACCCATACTCCTAGTGGATTCTCCACTACAATGGATTCCAGTCTACTTAATGAAGCTGAAGCTGAGTTAAGGAATTTCAATAGTAAAGAATCCGGTCCATTCATTAAGCCTATTAGCAATTTATTTCTTGAATTTTTCGCTTTAAATCGTGATTCTAACTGGCTACGGGGTAAAGCCGTCATTATGGTAATGCACCAATTGTTCGGCAATACAGTCGAGCGCAAACTTCGTGATTGGTTTAAATTTTTATTCAACGAACAAACCTTAGTTCGTTGTGTTAGTACAATTCGTGATCTTCTTTTTCCACCTCCGCTTCGTGCTCCTTGTTTTCCAGTTCAACGTAGTAACGCCGAAATGGCTGCTTCTCGTCTAAATGCTTGTCGTTTGGTTTCCCATTTAATTCCTGACCTTGCTGGCAGTGTTATCGGTAAGACTAACGCTCAACAAGCTATGCAGAGAATCCTAATTGCACTCAACCTTAACCAATTAAATCTTCATTTACTTTATACTTTGCTTGACGAATTGACGGAAGTTCTCTTCATCCACTCTGCCGATTCTTCCCCCCCCCAATCCGCTCCCCTTACACCCGTCACTGGTCCAATATTTTCACTTACCCACAATCCAACGCATCCTTGATCACATTTTTCCCCGTCAATTTATCTTCGCATTATCCTTTTCTTATACATCACGACAATTCTGCCAAATTTCCCTCGTTCCCTTCGCTTAATCGCCGTCCAAACCACCCTTCGGCTCGGTTTAACTATTACCCCGACACTGCGGAACGTTGAAATAATCCGCTCCGCCTTTAAAATTTCGGATTTTTCGAAAAAAATCATTTCTTCAACTGAATTCTTTAGTTTTTTCTGTACTCATTGACAATTTAATCATCTCGTCTATACTTTTCGACGGGATTTGAAATTTTTATCGGGAATTTTACATATCTCTTATTCTACTTAAATTTCGTGCGCTGCCTTGCACGCATCCCTTCTGCGTACATTACATTATTTATCGGCTTATATGTAATGACTTCGTCATTCGACAAATACGCCGTTTTACCGGATTTGGTATATATATTCTTACGCTACATTGCGGTTTTCCTTTTTTTTGGAGGGGAAGAGCTTAAAATTGTCATACTCAATTATCCTATACATGTTATTGTAATTTGCTTTCATACCTGTTAGGTACATGTTTAGCTAATTGCTGATATTTTACTACTTCCCTGAGCTCAGCCCCTCCTATCAAATGAGTATTTACTAACTCATGAGAATTTTCGTGAATGCACGGCTAACCAATTGTGTTGCTCGTGCTTCCAATTATATTACTCGACTCTTAATAGGATACGGCTCAAGATATTTATGAAACTCCCAACATCGATGATAGTTTATTCAAAAATCCTCCTATTACCTCTGCCACTACTACTGACACCGTAGATTTAAGACCTGATGATTCTACTACAACTTTCCCAGAAAATTCCTCGTCTGGAATTATTAATGCCAAACTCAAGCCTGATCAAGCTCGTTCCAAGTTTGAATTGGCGGAAGTAGATGCAACTCACGCAAACTTTTCCGATCGTATAGTTCGTCATCGCAATTCGTATATCACATCAACACGCAATTCTCATCACTCTGCGCATGGTAGACGGCGCACTCGACCTAAACGTTTCGTACCGGGAATTTACGAAGAATTCGACACAGATTCTTCCCGTTCATTATCTTCTGATGATGTTTTGAATACGGAAAATAATTCTGGTCCAGACGCACCATTTTCCCTAAAATCTCAACGTATACGATTAAATCGTCGTCTCGCTCAGTTACGCAGACATATTGAACATCTTAAGGCAGATGTTGAACTGTATACTCTTCGTTCGCAACAACAAGCTACCGATACTGAACAGTCCCATTCTGAGGAAGGTTCTGAAAATTTAATTAATCAAGTTACCCTACTCAGCAGTGCCTTGGATCAAATTTATGTGTCTAATCCAATTTTCAGTGCTGATAGAACTCCAGTACGCACAGTTACACCAAAACTTAGTGCAGAAATGAACTTTGATGAACTGCTTAATGAATACCGAATTGCCGTGGAAAAATTGCAACATTCTCGAAGCCGAGATCCCCTTGAACCAAAATGTAACGAAACTCAACCTACCATTATACCTACACCAAAGGGGGAGAGTCAAGTAAAGAAAAATACTTTGGAGAGCATTGACGACTCTGAGGAAGAAATCAATGAATTATTAATGCGTGTTGGAAACTTTGATGGTCGATTAGGACAAATTGAACAATGTTTAGGCTTGGGTAATAAATGGTTTGACGATCCAACGTTAATGGCGGATGATGACCGACCTCTATTACCACGACTTGAATCACTCGAGCGACAATTATCACTGTTATCTTCTGCACCCGCAAGCATTGACGTTGCTAGTCAAAAAATTCAGGCTTTGTACAACGATGCAATGCTTTTGAGTGTAGGTGGAAAACGATTGCCCGTGGGATCGGGAAAACAACACTCTGAACACGTTTTCATGGCAACTGGACACCATACTTCTTCCGGTTACAATAGCTCCAGCGTTAACAAAAGGGAATCAATTCCAACAACATTTTCGTTTCAAACAAATGAATTACTTCATGGGTCACAATTACACACTCACCAACGACACAACACAACGGAATCAACAGGACATATGTCCAATTTGGATACAGTTGAAGCAAGTATCGGTGCTTCATCACCGTCGATTTTGGCGATGTCGGATAATCAAGCGTCTCAGAGTGGATTAAACGATCTAGATGGAGAGCTAGAACGAGATTTCGTGGCTGATACAGCGTACATAGCAAAAGTAAACATTTTGTACGAGACACTCGATAAGATAACTCGCATAGCGCCTACAGTGTCATTGGTTCTTGAACGGTTACGTAGTTTACGATACGTTCACTGTGCTGCGGGTGAAGCAGTTTCAACATGGGAAGAGTTTAATGAGCTATTGCAACGCCAGGTTAACGAAATAGCTAGCTGGAATGAGTCATTGATAAAATTGCAAGAAAAGATACCAACTACGGAAACAGTTTGGAAAAAAAACATTGACACAATTTGCAAATGGGTCAAAGATTTAGAGGTCGATGTAAGGAAAATCGAGCATGTCCAACACGAACAATTCACTCGAGGCTCAGGCTAGCCGGTAAGTAGGGTAGTCGGTGTGAGTGTACGGGCGTGATCAATGCTGTACGCATGAATTGGGGGTAAGATATGGTTAGGTATGGTATAGATTAGAGTTTATTAAACCGATCAGGCAAATTGGAAGAATATCCGAAAAGCTCGTTGGTGGATAGGCATAATTTGCTAGTTTGAAAGAGAGTTGAAATGCAAGGATTAAATTTGATGCATGGCTTCTTTACTAGTATAAACCGGTATCAGTCGCAGAGGAAATACTGTTAAATATGAAGAGTGCGAGCGCACCTGTCAGGAACTGTTCACTGAAATCAAAATATCAGCGTAAGTTAATATGAATGAAGATACAGAGGATGTAAAATAGTAAGACTAACTTACAAGCTAACTGTAATATAGCCATCACGGTCATCATCATATTTTTTAAATACGTCGGTCATACGTTTCAGACTAATGCAGACTTGAACAAACATGTCAAACGTTAGCGAGTTCCGATGGTGTCGATCGTATGTTCGGAATAATAGTGAAACAAATTCCGGAGATAGACGGTAACCAAAAGCGACTAATGCATTGGAAAACTCAGCCAATTGGATTGTTCCTGAATGATTTGAATCGAAGCGTTCGAATAGGGTTCTCCACGCATCTAAGAATTTCCATATCTTTCCTCATAAGTTATCTTTCCATATTGTCATGTTGACTGATAAAATCGACTCGATAGGCAGCGCAAATTTTAGCTTCAAACTTGGCGCA